>CAAKHD010002661.1:50860-80046 GCA_901007705.1 Fistularia tabacaria | reverse complement strand
GAAGCAGAATTAGCGGACCAGTATATGAACTGGGATGTCTGTTCTTTTAAAAGTTTTTGCTGTTATATTTTTCAAACAAACAAACCAAAAAGTGCATTATAAAAAAAAAAAAAAAAAAAAAAAAAAAAAAATTCATTGCTTTCACTGTATGAGCTCTCTCATTGCAGCTCTTGTTTTTTTTTTTGTTTTTGTTTTAATAATCTTTTCAATTTCTCGCCACATTACCGAGCCGCCTTGCGCACTCGTAGTCTTAATTAATTTTGATACGAGTGCCAGAAACAGGTAAACACAGCCAAAATACGCAATATAAGGCCGATAAGTTGTTGCGTTTGGTTCGGTGCCATTCAGTAGAAACATGACCGCCTATTGGCCTCTGCGTTTTCTAACTGGGTTGTAGATCGCTTGAGCACCTTTTTACACCCTCAGGCCTGCTGGAGGGGGTCAGGGGTTTGTGCCCCGTCGGTGACCCGCGGGCGGCTGGAGATGTTTTGTGCCTGTGCAGTCCTAGTACCGTTGTTACCTGCCATCTGGTTCTCTTTACGACCGGCGGCGAGAGCAGTGTCCGCTTTATCTACAGAAACACACTCCTGGTAGAGATTGGGCTCCGGGGCCGCGTCTTGACACAGTTTCCGTCCGTGACCGTCACGGACCGGGTGTCGGGATGCGCCCAGGGAGGAGATGACACGCGCAAAGTCACAGATATTTCTCAACTTTTACTCCTCTGTTCCAACAATGTAAAGCATTGGTTTTTCAATTATAACCTATTTAACAACATTTTCCAATGAGTTATATGTGTCTTCTTTAGCATTGTTGTTACCGGATGACATGACGCGACCTTTGTTTCCGCTCCGACATCCCTGATCGGCGCGCCAGTCAGAGTTTGCACTGTTTGTGCTGTGAAGTGTGTCATACGATGTTTTCTTGTGAGTGCTGACAACCCCATCTCAACATCACATTAACTTGGAAGCTTACAGATTGAGACTATAAATTAGGCTATTTATGTGCTTTTCATAGAGTCAGCTACGTCCCCTCCTGTAATAGCGTCTCCTGCCCCATAAGGTTTGAGAGTTACAAGCAGAGTTTTTGTCAAGGAAAGCGCTGTAGCATAACCGTGGTTATGCCACATAACTACAAGGGCAATGAAGTTTTAATAAAGGCAGCGACTTTAAATGTCCGACGACAGTGTCCCCGCTCTGCTCTCTCCAGACACCGCTGATAGAGTTTGACCTCCGGCAGGTTCGCTGCTGCGATCCGGGTTTGAGCAAATTTCGCCGCTCCCGACTAAAAAGGAGTTCAAATATCTCACAGTCCTTGTCATGACGGAGCGGAAGATGGAGCGAGAGTCAGCGAGGCATCGGCGCAGACGCTGACACTGCATGGTTCTGGTCGTGGTGAAGAATGATCTGAGTCGGAAAGCGAGGCTCTCAATTTACCAGTCTATTTATGTCCCTGCTTTCTCTTATGGTCATTAACTTTGGGTAGTGAGCAAAAGAATGAGATGTCAAGACGCAAACGGCTGAAGTGGTGCTCCCTCCGCGGGGCGGCTGGCACCGGCAGCAGAGATATGAAAGAGCTATAACATCTGCAGGGGGGAGAAGGAGTGGGGGGGGGGCATGGGGCAGAGGCGCCGTTCCTTCATGTCACCTTCAGGAGTGGAGCCAAAGGAGTTTTTTTGAGCATCTGATAAGGATGTCTCCTCAGGTTCCCCGGGCTCGTCCAGCTGGCAGGAGGCCTGTAGTCGTCGCACAATACAACAGAAGGATTGTGTGTCTCAGCTGGCCCGAGATCATCTCGTGCTCGTCTCTCGCCAGTAACTGTGAAAGATCTTATTCGGGGAAACAGTTTCAAGATGAAGCCGCTTATTGAGACAATCAATGTCCAATCATTCACCCGAAGAAAAGCCTTCTCGGTTTATAAATTAATGGAGAGAATTAGCCACAATAGACCACGGCTTACATTTACTAATTAATGTTCACATTATGGTAGCGGTTGGTGCGTCCACCTCGGTTAAGTATGAAGTATAAAATAAACAAATATTTTTTGACTTATTTGTTTGTCAACCATTTCATTTTTAGTTCATCTATGCACAAAAGCGCAGACTGTGATGTGCACGGAATGACAGTGTGAACAGAACCTTGCAGAAATAAATCTAGATGTTTCTGAAATGTGACAGCCTGGAAAACCAGGATTGTAGACGAGAGTCCGAATCAGTGTTTTAAATCCTATTCTATATCCTTACAGATCAGCCTTTGGAAATAACTAGCATATAGTGTGAAGAAGACAGCTCCCCTCCCACTGCCCTTTAACGTCACGCTCATCTACACTGAGCTATACATAGATTTAAAGTCTTAAACGCTTGAAGGGCAGCCACATCTTTTATGATAAAGTATTAGATTGACATTGGACACAGATTTCAGAGAGTGAATGGTTATATGGTCTATATGACGTCTGAATGAGAGAGTGAATTTTTGGTGTCAAAATATATGTCTTAATGAATGAGTGAATGGTTATGTCTATACAATGTCCGAATGAGAGAGTGAAGGGTTATATCTTATCTTATATGTCTCTATACGACGTGTGAATGAAAGAGTGAATTGTTGGCATCCATGTTTGATGTAAGAATGAGAGAGTGAATAGTTATGTCTCTATATGATGTGTGAATGTAAGGGTGAATTGTTGGCATGTTTATATAAAGTATAAATCAGAGAGTGAATTGTTATATGTCTCTATAAAAAGTCTGAATGAGAGACAGAAAAGTTATATCTCCACATGACGTGTGAATGACAGAGTGAATTGTTGTTTACATATTATGTCTGGATGAGAGAGTGAATGGTTGTACTGTATGTCTCTGTTGGATGTGTGAATGAGAGAGTGAATAGTTATGTCTCTATATGACATTTGAATGAGAGAGTGAATGGTCATATGTCTGTTTATGTTGTCTAAATGACAGAGTAAATGGGAATACTCTGTTTCTATATGATGTGTGAATAAAAGAGTGAACTGTTGGCATCTATATATAAAGTCTAAATGAGAGAGTGAATGGTTAAGTCTCTATGATGTGTAAATGAGAGAGTGAATGGTCATACGTCTTTTTATGTTGTCTTAATGAGAGTGAATGGTTATACTTCGTCTCTATATGACGTGTGAATGACAGAAAGAATTTAGGTTTCCATATAATTTCTGGATGAGAGAGTGAATGGTGATGCTGTATGTCTCTATATAACATGTGAATGAGACTAAATGGTCATGTGTCTCTATATGGAGTTTGAATGAGAACGGGAATGGTCGTACGTCTCTATATGTGAGCCTGGGATCGACCGCCTGTGGCCCAATGACAGCTGGGATTGGCTCCATCCCCCCGGATAGATTATGAATGAATGTTTGCATTACAGCATGTCAGTCTATGAATGTGACCCAAGAGTGACATTGAAGGTTGGATTCAGAACGAAAATGACCAAAGCTCATTTGAACCACACATTGAGCATGGCGAAGGGCCTGTCTCTGGTTATATCCAACAAATAACCGAGTCTCATATCTGGCATGATGTTCCTCTGAGATGTTGTCTGACATGTATTAATGGATATAGGATTTTATGTGTACGAGCATAGAAATGAGAAAGTTAAACTTTGGGAAGAAACTACAAGAATAAGTAACTGAAATGCTATTCAATTAGGAAATAATTATGAATAAAAAACACATACTAAGGCTTTAAAATGCAAATTAGCAATCTTTAAAGATATCGTGGCTACTGCCAGACTGTAGCCACAACTGCCAGGGAAATAACGAAAGGCAAAACACTCGAGATGAAATAGTCGTCTCTTTTGGGGAGGGGGTGTTGCAAAATATAAAATAAGACAGAAATATTGAAGAGGTGGTGATGGAAATTAGTATGCAGGCACAGCTGTAACATGGTTCATGCATGATACATCAAGAATTTACAGAAACCGGAGGCTTTTTGTCGAGAAGGAGGGTCGTCAGGAAAACCCCGCTAGTATGTGTTTGTCATTCTGTCGAGGTCTCAGTGTGTGTTGTGTCAAATTTGCCATCTGCTGCACAACTTCTCTGATTTTTTTTTTTCCGAGGAAATCATGTTGGAGATTAACTGTGTTTGCTCCGGACGTCAGCAGGACTTTGACATTAAATTGAGTTTTTTTATTTTCCTTCTTACCTTTGGCTGTCAGGTCTAATCCATGCTGTAATTACGCCGGACATTCATTGATTAAATTAGCCCTGAGGAAAATACTGTAAGAGGTGTTTTCAGCTGCAGTTTTAAAGGTCCAACTCTTCGCTGGCGGGATTCTTTTTCTCTCCTTCCACGTTTAAACGGAAGTCGGCGCAAAAAGGCCCCTAGGTTGCTTCCAGGACTCCACTTTAATCCATGTTCTGGAGGATCCGTCTTGTTTTTGAATATCTCCAAAGGAAAAACTTCTCTTCGTGCCGCTGTGACTCTTGTGTTAAGTGTAAATCCGTCCGCCGAAGGTGCCACTTGTTTTGTTTGTTTTTTTTTTACTTTTTTCTCGGCCAGTTAATCCGCTACAGGCCGCCGAAAAAGTGTTGTTGAGGAACCACGCATCGACGTGTGATTTCAGTAGAGCCAAAACATTTAATACACACTACCGCAGGAGACATGCACTTGCAGCACTTCACTTTCTCCGACTTCAGCTCTGGATTTTGAAAACACATACAAACCGTAAAATAATTTAAAACGAACATATATTTTAAAAAAAGGGGGTTACATTTTTTTCTTTCTTTTTATACATGTTCATTATACTAGTCATAATGCGTCACAGGAATTAGCGTCTGACACAGAGCAAATCATAGGAAAAACGACTCGGATATTACAGTGGCACTGTGCTTGTTGAGAAAATAATGCGAGCTGGCAACATCCAAGACAGAGTGTCACAGGAGGGGGAAGGGTCAGTCAGAGTCTGTCACAGTAGGGGGACGGGGGGGTGGATGAGGAGGGTGTGTCTATCACTCTCCGTCTCTGATGAAGAACAATCCAAACGCGCTGAAGGTCAGTGGATGATTGCTAAGCATAGAAGGTTTCTACTTTCACCGCCTGGCAGAACATTGTCATAGAGAAGACCAGGCCCAAGATCTGCAGGGACAAAAGTGAAATCAGCAAATATCGACAAAAGCAAACATTTCTGTTCACATGCGAATCTTTTTTTTTCTAATTTCTTGCATGATAAAATAAAGAGCTTGAGCACACGATAATGCAAACATTGAGAGTGTCAAACGACCAAATACATCAGGGATTTTAGCATGTGTGTTTTCCTGCCCAGCAAATTAACCCTGGTTTCCTGGTGAAAAGTGATTTCGAGATGCGTCTGAAAAAAAATCGAAAAAGAAAGGACCTTGGAGAAAAAGGCATCATTTGATATTGCTTCATGGTGCTGTATAGCCATTTTAAATTATCATTCTTTCAATCTAATTCTACTGTTATTATCTGGCTGTAGACGTGTAGCTTTATGTTACACTTTTTTTTTTCTTCCATATTTCCCGTATTGAATTAAGATCCAAAAGCTGGTAAAATGTCTTTTTTATTTGATTAAACAGAAATAGTGGGAAAAAAAGAAATGATATCATCGCCTTTATGAAACACAGCGATGACATCGTGCCCAATGAATTTACGACACCACCATCCCATACAACCTTTTATACACTACCACACCTCATCGATGACATCATCGGCAAATAAAGAATTGTCTTCATTTGGAGATAAAAAGAATGTCTTGGTTGGTGAGGCAAAGTTAGCATAGCTGCTAAACACCATTGCAGATAAGCGCTGTCATAGTCGCCACTCTCACCTTTGGACCGACAAGCTCTGAGCAGTTAACGATGTTAGAGTTATAATCATGGACGCCTCACCCAACAAAAAAATGCACCGTCAAACCCTTAACGTCTCTGGTAGAGCGGAAAGAAAAGCTGGGAAAAAATAGAAAAAAATCTAAATTAATTAGATAAAAGCAGAGGATTTGGGATGTTCAGTTTTGAAAATGACTTTGAATATGTACATAAATTCTGGGTGCAGTTTGCAGCTAATCCACGTTTTCCAAACTGTAAAGACTTTATTCTGATTGTCTTAAATTGTCTCTATCAATATTCGTGTCATTCCAGCTATGCTTTAAAATAGCCTGGAAAAAAGCGAAAGAGAAAAAAAAAATATCGAAACAGATAAATGTGCTTTCTTTTTACTGTATAAAAAGCAGCAAAGTACCAGGCTTAAATCTTTTCAGCTCAAATTGCGATGTTAAAATCAGCGGAGAAAATGGTTTCGAAAGTAGCTTCGGCAGCCGAGAGCCCAGGAAGAGGAGAGACCGAGCAGGTTGTTTTACGCGGGGCGTCGGCCTGCAGCGCAGAGCTCTGCAGCAACACGGGCCGGTGCACAGGAACTCACCCTTTACTATACTGTATACTGTCCTAACATACAGTAAAGCAAAGAACAAGGCCCTGGTGTGTTTCTGCTCAAACAAGGTTGTATCCGGGAGAATTGGATTTGATGTGCTTTGTAATCTTTCGAAGTAAAAATAAACTCAACAGAGGTACAATGTGATGCCCCTCCGCCAGCGGAGTCTCCGACCGTCATTATGTGCACATGCTCAATTTAAAAGAAAAAAAAAATTTTTTTCTTCCAATTCATCCGATCCTGAGCACCCTGTGCTCTACTGCTGTGCTCGTGAAGCTTGACAGATTTTTGCATTTCGAAACATTCATTAATTGATTCGTAAGCTGTAACTTATCCTTGTGCTTATCATGCACTTGCGAGGGTGCTGGAGCCTATCTCAGCTGCCATTGGGTTAGAGGCGGCATTCACCCATCGACTTTCAGTCAACATCAGGGTCTCGTATAGGGACATGCAACCATTAACTGTCTTCTAAACATAATTTAGCAACATATCAGCATTCATCCTGTCATTCGCAAGTCATGTAGCAATAATACTTTATTGATCCCCATAAGGGAAATTCGGGTATTCGGCATTCACGTCTTGTGGATAGACAAGCATTCATTGTCATATTCACACGTCACATAAAGACATACAAATATTCACCCTCTCATTTGCACGTCATTCATGTAGAGACCTAATCCCATTCATGCTCTCATTCACATCATTTAGCATCATACAAGCATCCACTCTCTCACTGACATATATAAAGACCTACAGTCATTCACTCTCATCTGCACGCCGTATAGAGACATAAAAGCTTTCACTCATTCATTCAAACGTAATTCAGAGACATACAACCATTCACTCTCATTGACAACGCATATAGACACATACGACCATTCACTCTCATTCATGTGTGATACAGCAACATGCAAGCATTCACTCATTCACACATCATGTAGAGACATAAAGCCATTTACTCTCTCATTTACATACTTAATGAAACCATTGACTCTTTTTCACACTTCATATAGAGACATTCAACCATTCGCTCTCATTCTCATGTCCTAAAGCAACATACTAGCATTCACTATTCACATTCACATTAACACGTCATTTAGAAACACAAAACCATTCACCCTCTCACTGACACATTTAGAGACCCACATACCCTTTCATTCAGACACCACATAGAGACATAAAATCAGTCCCTTTCATTGTCACATCATATAGACATGCATGAATTCACTCTCTCATTAGCATGTCATATAGAGACATAAAACTATTTAGTCTCTCATTTACACATCATATAGAACAAAACCAATGACTCGTCATACGTCAAATAGAGATATAAAGCCATTCACTCTCATTGACACATTATATAAACATACAGCCATTCACCCTCTCATTCGCACATCATATAGAATGAAACCATTCACTCTTATTCACTGGTCATATAGAGACATACAACCAGCCTGCCTCTCATTCAGAGATAAACAACCATTCCCTTCCCTCTGTCATTCGCATATCATATAGACTTAAACTATTCAATGTCATTCACATGTGATATAGCGACATACCACCATTACCCTCTCATTCACACATCTAGGCAATTTAGGGTAGCCAATTTACTTAACCTCCTGTTTTTGGACGCAGACACCATGGAGATTCCACACAGAAACGCCCCCTGTCGGAATCGAACCCGAGACCCGCTAACAGCTGCGCCGTCGTGCAGCCCTACTTCCAAGTATCACGGTTAAATTCAACTGCGCTGGAAATATCAAAGAGTTTTCTTCGATGACCTGAAATATTTAAAGTGCTTTACATGATCTAGTTGTGATGTCCCTAAACGTCTCATAATAGGCCCTTTTTTTCATAGCAGTCAATTTGTGGAAAGCAGGATAAACAGGTATAATTGACAACATTAATTACTGGTGCCATTCTGTGTAGCCTGTCACCGATACCCCGGCGAGTCACGTGCGCAGCGTCGGGGTCCCGGCCCACCTAATTGGAACAAAGCCATAATTCATCTTATTAATTACGCCGAGGTTTACCCCGCACTGTGAGGCCACACCGGCTGACAAAAGGGGGGTTCTGTTGCTCTCTTTCTGGATGTCTACTTTTTTTTCGTAGGTCGATTTGAACGGCGTTTGAATTATTTACCTTTGAGGCTCTTCTGGACGTTCAAAGTGAAATCGAACCGAATTATCGTTACTCCTGAACAATTTCTAACGGGTTGGGGGGGTGGGGCTGGAAGGGGAGGGATGGGCTGTAGTGAATTTTAAAACCGTCTCTGACACCTTCTTCATTAAAAAGGAAAAAGCTGAAACTTTGGGATCGTTAAGGGATGCAATTCATCCGCAATTACATAGCTGGCGAATTACATGAAGCTGGCTTTTTTTCAAAATTTTTGGAGCAATACTTAGGGAGAGTGTTTCATCCGCACTCAATGGTTTTAAGGTAATTTTAGGTCACGGCTAACGGGATTCAATGTGACACAGCAATCTTGTCAGCTTCATTGAGTCCATTGTTATAATGGTGTCACAAAAGAAAGGGTTTTTATCGCAGCTTTTCCCACACAAATCCCCCCCCCCCTCCCACCCCCAAAAAGCCATCAAAATCTTACTGCTTAATTGCTTTCATATTTGAACTGCATGTTAAAAGCCTGGACAGAAAACAGCTGGACACTAAAACCATTGGCAGAGTCACACAACAACAACTTGGCAGCTAGAATTTGTTTTTCTGTTTTAAACAATACCAGATGCCGATTTTACTTCCGAAAATGTTCGAGCAGTCCGTCCGGCCTTATCCTTGACGTTAAAAAAAAAAAAAAAAAAAAAAGACGATTGATAAAGATGACTAAAAGGTTAATAGTCACTTTGAAAAGTAATAAAATATTTTGCATCGAACGTGATGATTGGTGTTTTATATCACTGACAGAAATCAGGTAATTGCTTAGTATTCTGCTACGTCTAGTATTGATCGCACCCTCTTCCCGGTTTTTTGTTTTGCGGTAAAATGGCACCGGGAATCTAATGGGTTGTTAAAAATGAGCCTGCAGCAACACGGGAGCCTCGCGTGATCGATGCTTTCAGCCGTAGTGTATTTCTCTTCTTTGGTTGAGGAAGCACATCATGTACCACTTGGCTGGAAAAGGAGATAAAAGAATTTTATGGAACGTCAACCCCCCTCGTATGTGGTCTTCATTTGTAAAGCGGGAGGAGGGCTGCAGAAATGCGACCGCAAAGCTCCAAGTGGGAAAGGCCAGTTTGGCTAACGTAAAGGCGTTGTACCCCATAATCTGGGGATTGATTAGCTTTTGTGTCTTTTACAAATCAAGGTGAATAAATAAAACCTGCGAAAAAAATTCACTTCTGCTGACTGCCGCATATCCCCGGCTCCCCTTCCCACCTCACCTCCACAACGAGATGCTCCTTCAGATAACCAATTTGAAAAAATTTACATAACCTCTTGAAATGCCAAGCAGGAAAAGTTGCATGGCGGGCATGCAGAGGGTATTATTTCTTGTTTTCTAAAAAAAAAGTGCTGGAAATAAATCACAGGAGCAGCATTCATTTGTTCATTTCACAAAAAAAAAAAAAGATTTATTAACATTCGATCGCGTGCCATTGGGACAGAGACCTGGCGGATGGAGTATGGACTTCCTGTGTAATGTTTGACAATCCCGACCTTGGCAAAGAAGCGAAAAGGAAGAAAATCGTAATTACCTGAGTTAATGCTGTGCACAGAGCAAAGATCCAAAGTGCCACCAGGTTCTCATTAAGCCAGTCCTTCACACGCTCGTAGCAAGGCTTCGTAGGAACACACAAACACACAAGCAAACACACATGTTAGCCGGTATATATTGGCTTGCAGTTCAGGATGTGGAAAAGAACATGCAGCAGAATGCCATTTCTCCAACCACCCCATAAAAAATAATACAGTATCCACACAATCTGTGAAAAATATTTCTCCGATAATTCGGAAATAGACCCCCTCTTCCTCAACATTTCAAGTTGTGACATTTCATGAATCTCAATTAAATTGCTAAGAACTTTATTTTCCTAAATTGTGATTTTCTATCCGGTTATTTGGGGAGGCCATAGGGCACACACGCTCTGGGGATCAACCGCTGGATTATTAATGGTCCAAGACCCCGGGCGCCGCTTGTTGACCTCCAAGAAGCATTCGCCACCATCGATTCTGCATGGCCGTTAAAAAGACTTAGGGCCCCGTGTAGCATTTCTGACTCTCGGCCGGTTCGTCCTCTATCTATCAAGAAGGATGTTAAATGTTGATTCATTTTCTGTCTTCAGCAGCAGCCACAGTTCTGCGTTGCCGGACCGCCATCGTTTCGGCATCAGATCTCTTTTCTCAGTAAAGTAGAACCCCGGCTTACAAGCGCCCGTAAACACAAACAAATCGGCTTTCAAACTGAGTTTTGCGGTCAGATTTGGAATCAACCTGCAAACGAGCCTCGGTGCACGAACGCACAAACAAACAAACAAATTGGCTTTCCGCGTCGTGGTATTGTAGCGTTGTACCGTAACGGCAGTCATGTGCGCTACATCACATTTTTTAGATTGATCATCGTCTGCTTTTTTTTCAGGAAGCTAGCCTTGATTACAGCTCCCAAAAACATTAAAAGTGCTAGTTATAATGGTGTTCAGAAAAAGTAGAGAATTGCAGTTGATCTGAAGAAGGAAATAATAGTTAAACGTTGGAGTGGTGTTCGTGATTAGGATCTCGCCAAGCACTACGAGGCGACTAAGTCAACCATCAGTACGAGCCTGATGAACGAAGATGCGCTCAAGATGGCTGACCTGGCTAAAGGGGTGATTACGTTAATGCAGAAAAGGTCTCAAGTCTTCAAGGAAGTAGAAAAAGTAATTGCTAGCTTGGATAAATGAAAGCTAGTTTGCCTGAGATAGCGTTAGCAGGGTCTCATATAATTTAGAAGCCTTCACTTTAGCACGCTGATTTAGTGCCGGCGTTGTCGAATTGGAGGCAAGCAGAGGATGGTTTGAGAAATTTCGTTGACAAAGTGGAATTCACAGTGTTGTTAGATGTGTTGAGGCAGAGGGCTCCAACAAAATATATGTATATGCCAACATTATGGCACGTTCTGTTTTTTCTGCATGCTACAACATCACATCGTCCACATGCAACAAGCTTGCTTGCCCTGGACAGCTGCCTTGGAGACGATCGAGAGTTGGCGTCAAGACGGGGAGTCATCGAGATGCAATCAGCCCCAAGCATCTGCGATTGCAATCACCGACAAAAATCACATGCTTTTACTGTCACGCAGAAATGAGAACACAATCGTGTGTAAACTTCACTTTTGAACAAATGCAGGATCAGCACATCCGCGCTTTCTATTTCCGCGCTCCATCCAAGCTCCAGACCGCGCATAAGTCCACAGTTAGACCCCTGACAAAGACCATATTTTACTTAGGAAAGTAAAAGTAATTCTCAGCCGGATCGATATGAAAACTAATGCAGTCAGCCATTATTTATTGAGCTGCAACCCCCGGAAGGGCCGCCGAGCCGCCTCTCAGAATATATAAATCCAAACTTGTATCATTCGGCTTCATCTTCAGATATTTTTTTTTAGAAAAATATCTCAAAGACTTCTTCTTGAAGACCTGCAAGTCATTCCCAGCGCGTTCGGAACGGCACAAGACATAAACAATGACAGATATGAGAAAGTGTACCTTCGGTGGGTCAACTTTTTAGCTGAAGCTGCTCACATAAGAGCAGCCTGTTGCTGTGACTGATTTTGATGGTGTTCACGCATCTTTTGTTGTCTAGATTGTTTATTCATCCATTCCTCTCTCCGGAGTCTTTTTCACCGAGCTGTGTTCAGTTGTCAGTGGATCATTGTGGAACTCTTCGGGTTGTGACAGCGGAGATGGTGATAAACTGATCGCTTGAGACACAACTTTGCCCGAGCATAATGGTAACAAGCCAACGACTCCCGCTGAGCTGCTGTTGAGCTTCAGTTATTTTGAGCCATTTCTTCCCCTGTTGTTGTTATTGTACACAGAATGGTAATTAATGTTATGACAGAAAAATAAAACACCATGCGCCCCTTGTCTTGGTTAAAGGGAAAAAAAAATAAAAATATATATTCTATAGTCTGGTTTAGGCTGCGAGCTGGAACAACAGAGATAAAAAGAACAAGCTACTTTGCTAACTTTCCACACATTATGAAAAATGTCTCATTTGCCTCATGCATATGTTAAATCCTACATTTTATATGCCCATCATCCAAAGGAAGCTTTCCCATCAAACATAATCCAAGCTACAACAGTATAAACCCTGGAGGAAATATAACCACAACTATTACCATGGAGAAATAGAAAAAAAAAGCTTGGAAGCCTATGTTTTTCCATCTCCGCCCTCAGTGATAGGGTCCATATGATTCATTGAACAAAGATCAGTTGAACATTTTTCCACAATGATTATTATGATTGTTGTTATTATTGTCATTATTATTATTAGTAGTAGTTGAAGTCGTAGTATTGTTGTTTTTGTTTTTATTGTTATTTGTATAGTAATACTATTCAAGATTCAAAGTGTTTACTGTCGTATGCACAGTGTGGAAACACGTTTCTCTGTACAATGATATCCTTTCTTTGCTGTCCGCAGTGCATTTTGCCAGCATGCCATTACGGAGCAAGCAAACATGTCTGCCGCTATTTCTGCAACTGATACTAATAATTATTGTTTATTATTATCATCATTATTATTACTATTATATTTTTATCCATCCATCCATCCATCCATCCATCCATCCATCCATCCATCCATCCATCATCTACCGCTAATCCTACTCAGGATCGCGGGGAATGCTAAAGCCTATCCAAGCGGTCATCGGGCCAGAGGCAGGGTACAACCATTCATTCCCTCATTCAAACATCATATAGAGACATAAATCTATTATTATTGTTATCATTACCATCATCATCATCCTAACCATTATCATTATTATCATTATTATTAATTCATTATCTATACCGCTTATCCTGCTCTCAGGGTCACTGGGATATTGAATCCCAGCTGTGATTGGGCGAGAGGGGGGGTTCACCCTGGAACTGTCAGGAGTTCACAGGGCCCAGATAGAGACATACAACCATCCACTCCCTCATTCACAAATCAAATAGAGACATAAAACCATTCCTATTATTAGTGTTATTATTTTTGATGGCTTTTGACATCAGATAATGCTTTAAGGAGCTTGCGTGATGAGGGTTTGCTCCAGCAGCAGCACCCAGCCATGCATCTCTGCCAGAAGAAAAGATGAATAAAAACACTTCCATCAAGTTTTTGAAGACTGATGCTGCTGAGCTCAGCCATCCCGGGTCCTGTATATAATTAGGGGTAATAAGGAGTGGGTGTCAAACGGGTAGATCTAAATCTACTGCTGACATTGCGGGATTTTGACAATAATTTTGGTCTGTTGTGCTAAAGAAAACACTGGAGACCTGCATTTGAGTGAGGTAATGGAAAATGCAGGGGGTTCCCCTGCAGGTACGGATGAATGTGTCTACAGAGAGAGACAGGGAGCGATGGGAGCTCAGACATCCGCAGAGTCCTTTGACTCCACCTGCTGCTCCTTTGCATTGTTCAAATGTTTAGTCTCTTGTACGCCTCTGGTTAGAGGCTCACTCTAAACACGCCGGAGGGATGAAATATCTTGTGTAGTCTGTGACCATCCAGGCTCCCTTCGGAGGCGCTGCTTTGGCTTATTCACTCTGCCACAAAGACCTGGATAAGCAGGTGAAAATGGATGGAACACAACTATGTCTCGGTCTTGTTACTGCCTTTTTCCCCGAACATATTTCGAAGAAAATAGCCAAAATGGATTTTTCAGTCTAGCATACAAACACAATTCTGGCAGGAGTAATGTTTAAATGTGCTTTTGTTTACAGTGCTTGCTTAAAAGTTTTTTTTTCATCCATTCATTATCTAAACTGCTGATGCTGCACTTGAACCCGAGACATCCAACCATTTCCTCTCTCCTTCACATGGTCAGAAATGAACCAGGAAATCACGTAAAGCTGAGCAACTGGTCTTGTCTTTCAGCATCCAGTGACTTTTTACCCTGCCCTTGTTCCATCATCTACCGATGATGCCTCTGTAAGCGTTTTAGGATTTGCATTTTAACTCTCTAAAAAAGTTCACTAGGTAATTTTATGTTTGACCCGAAGCTCTTGAACCGTTCTTCACATCTCAGCAGATATTTTGAATGCTAGTTTTCACACAGACGGAGTCGTGCAGGCAATCTGTCAGCTCCCTGTGCTGTTTCTGCTGTCGCTCTTGAGCGGATCCGCAGACAAACAAAAACTGTAAAAAAAAAAAAAAAAAAAAAATCTATTCATCATATTGTCCCTGAACATTTTGCATGGATTTACATTCTAACCGCAGGTGTGCATGTATTTGAGCGCATCCTTTTATTCGCAGAAAATATTTCACACAATATCTGAATTCCGCAACATTCAACTGTCAATGACGACAACTACAAGAACGTAAGCCAACAACAAGGATCAAGCTTTTATTCATTCTCACTTCTATTCATGAGAAAACCATTTACCGGAGGGTAATGAGAGGTTTTCACAGGATTTACATCCTGTCGAAATAGAGGCTGTCAAATTGGTCATGAGGCGTCTACGCCAGACAACTGGAATTGGATGAAGTGCGGTAAAAGTCGGAAAGTATCTCCTGGTTTCGACACCTAAAATGCTATTTTAAAAAAAAGAAGGGTAAATATGTGTTCCCCGTTTGAAAACGATCAGTCTGGTAGAAAACGATCCACGGTTGGTTTTAAGATGTTAAGGGGACAAATAAACCTGATCGTGAGCGATCTCGTTGTCTCCTGCGTTCGCAAACTGTGCAGTCAAAAATTCCTTGGGTTACAATTCCTAGGTTCGTGAAAAACGAGCAAAAAAAATAAATTCCTCCAAGTACTTCAAGACCTGAGTGCTTTATCAAGAGCAACATTCTTTTAATTTGCTTCGCAACCGTGATTTCAGAGGGAGTGAACAAAGTCCAGGTAGGAACCATTTTGTCAATTGCAGTGTCGCTTCTTTCACTTGTTCACGGCAAAACAAACATACTCACTCGTCCGTGCAAACATTGTACAGGCTTAATGGTACCAAGATTTGCTGCCGGTGACTCTGTTTTAACCTGGCGATTAAGCCGAAGGGGCCGAGAAGCGATATGGTATTATGGTAAATGACTGTGTATTGTGTAATAACCTGCAACTAAAAGTGCCTGAGGTGGCAGTATAACAGAAGGCTGAAAGCAGCGATGCCATTCAGTGAATTGACTTAGGATCAGGGGGCAGCTAATTTGTTGTAAAGTAAGTTATTCTTATATATTATTTTGGAGGGGGGGTCATTTGTGTCCCGTGGCATCGTCGCATTAGCGTTCTGAGTGACAGATCGGGACTGTCGATGAAGCCGAGCAATAATTGATAGAGTAAATGTACTAACTTGTAAAAATGGGCGCAAGGGCCAGGAATCTTCGACTTGGAAAGTCACACTCTTACATAAAGAAATATGTTTGTTGTAACATATTGAGTTGATTTTGAAAAGTCATGTTACCCGGCACTCGAGTTATCAGATGATAATCTTAGACCCCAAAGGCGAGTCATTAAAGTGGAATTAGATCCAATAGTCAATGGTTAAATTGAGCGATGCGGCGAAATGGTGAACGAGATTGGGAAAGTGAAATTTGTTGGAAACCAGTGAACAACGATGTGAGACTCCTGATCGTCTCATCATCCGAGAAAAGGTTGTTTTGGATAAATCGAATGAAATCCGGTCAAAGATTCAGAGAGCTGCCCAGTGTTTCAGAATTGGGTGAGTGTCTGGAGACAGGCCGATATTAAAGATAGTGGATTGCAGAATTTGATGCATCTGCTGCTTGGTGGAGATCATTAGTCAAGAGGGCAGATTCTGACCGATGGAACAAGGGTCCTGACAGCAGACTAGAATTTTAAGAGAAACTGGGTCGAGAGTAGCGCGATATGAGGTTTCTTTCTTTCTTTAGGGAGTGAAATCACGACTGAATTTGAAAGATTGACCCTTCTCACTACTGCCCGACAGACGACTCAAAGAAATCTCGGACTAATTGTGCAAATGACGCATTATGGAGAGCTGAGCGAGCAGCTGAGTGCTTTCATGCGGGCGATAATATTTTGAGAATTCGGTTCGGCTGAGTGTGCAAGGGTGAGGAACAAGTCAAAAGTGGGTGGAGTGGCATCTACTTCAGAATGAATAATGAATATGAGCTTTCCCTACTTATCATATCTGAACACTCCATTTCCTTACCGGCGGCAAATGATCCAAACCCTTTAAATCCTGCGACATGTGCCAATTAATGCTTTTACATACCGATCATGCATGTTATTAAAGGAGACCTCATTTGACTCGCACGATGCGCGGTCTAGAAACGGCATGAGTGAAGTTCTCAGTCACCAATTTCATAACCGACATTGAGAGGATTGAATGTTCGGAGGTCAATGTCTTTTTCAAATGTTCTAAATACTCCACTCTTTCACCTTCAAAATGAACCCAGAGGTACTTGAGAGAGAGGCCTTGCTCTCGCTCGAGAAGCTCTGTTTCTTTTTAGACTTGTACATGATTGAATATAACCTCTGACAATTTACACGCAATGAAAATCACAGAAAGGAGCGGGTGAGGGATTAGACGTCAGAGGAAATGTCTGGATACCTCTGACTGATTAAATCACTTTATACAAGTACTATTGAACTGTATAACTTCCTACCTCTAACTATTTGGTAATGCGCAGGGGATGCGCTTAAACCACTCTCAAATATACTTCATGATTTTTTTTACATGATGTTTCATGGAAGGGTATTTGGCCACGCACGATCCATCCATCCAGCTATTTGCCTGTTCTCCTGGGCCAGGTGACGGTATCACACAACAGAACAACTGGACTGAGCTGCCCCTTTCTAAAGTGATGCACTTCAGCCATTTCCAAGAGACCGCAGGGTGTTTTCCAGCCCAGATTAGACGTATTATCCCCCAAGGTAAACGCAGTGGGAAGGATCCTTACCAAACCACCAGACCAACTCTTTCGGACACAATGTCACAGCAGCTTGAATTCTAGCCTTCCCGGTAGTTGGAGCTCCTCATCCCTTCTCAAATGCTTAGCCCACTCAGCCAGGATGAAAGTCATGCACACTGCAGAGCACTCATGGCCATAGGGGGAGGCTTTTAACGTATTCTTAGAGTTCTGCCTTCTTGCTCAGCGGCCTCCTCGCTACGGAAGACCTTTGCGCACCTGCACGCCGACACCGCCGCAATCCGCCTCTGTGACTCACAATCAAACTCCAACTGAGCTTAACGATACCTAGACCCTTTGACCCAGACCGGCGACGTTCCGACCACATGCAAGAAAAATTCCATCTTTTTCCAGCAGACGACTTTTGCCTCTGACTTGAAGGTGCTGACTCCCCCCCCTTAGATGGAGCAAGCCCTCCAGTCGCCCTGGTCCTCCAGTCCATAGGTATAATCTCTCACCTTCGTTTATACTTGAGAGTCAGGTCATACGAGACAGGCACGCAATCCACAGATGCATTAGCATCTCCGGACCATTTTCATCTACACCCACAGGCTCTGTCACAGTCTCACTGCTCTGTCTCCTCTTTGCAGTCACTTGGGTTTTACTCCTCCTCAAAGGACTCCTTCCCCTTCTCGATCACATATCCCAAGTCAATCCTCTTTGTTTAAGTGACCGCCCAGGCTGCGCCCTTCCGATCCTTTGGTACATCCTAATTTAGGAAAACATCTGTACCAACCAGGCTCGCCTGAAAATTTCAACCAAATGATGGCAAAGACTGACAAAAGTGAATTGATGCGTCTTTGACGGGTATATTTTACTTACTGCTGTCCACCAAGTGCCGGGGTTGTCCAGGCCACAGTTGTCGCTGTACTCCAGGCAGCAGGAGTCTGGCACGCGGGTGGCGTTGTACACTTCAAACCAATCTGTGTGGTTGGTCACTCCGCAGCAACGAAACTGGATTACAGACAACGAGTTGGGAATTACTCCGCATCTTAGGAGATAATCATTTTCACTCCGCCCTGATGTCATTATTCCTCATCTGATTACTTGGGTGATCTGCTCGTGTTTCATGATCTATCACTGATTATAGGATATATCATCAGTGACAGGACATAAGTTACATATAATTGACATTGTGTAACATACTTCAACTTTGCTTTTGCTGATGACCTGAGTTTATTAAAATAGACAAATATCGTATGTCTGTTTTAATAATTTAGGGCATAGTCAAACACTGATTTTGCTACAAAGCTAGTTTTCTGTAAATATCAGTTTAGGTGTGTGGCACAGAAATTGTCAGCGACATACAGTCAAGTGATTTCGCATTAAAATCTTAATGCATTGCAACAAATGAACACCGTGTTGCCGGCCAGCCTTACAAAGGTAACTCAAGTTATATTACCCTGGGCTGCAGGCCCCTTTGAACAACCCGCATATCATTTGTTTCCAAAATCATTTTCTTCCCCGGCTCCCCGGTAAGAAATCACGGCCTGTGCCGTGTTTTAAATCATGAACGTATTTCAGGAAACCATAAAGTGCCCCCGGATGGTTCCGCATTCAGTGGACTTTGATTCCAGCGAATGATTTCTTCTCCACCCCGATCCCGCGTCTTGCACAGAATCAAGGGACTGTATGCTAATTTGCTACTTCTGCGCGGCTCGGAGAGTTCGATGAGTGAGCAGTTATATATATATTCTTACATATGTGTGTGTATATGTATATGTATATATGCATATCTATGTATATGTATATATATGTGTGTGTATGTATGTATGTATGTGTATACATATATATATATATATGGAGAGAGAGGGGGGAGGCTATATATAAATACAGAGTATTAAAATGTCAATTCTCAATGTTGACAGATAATGGAAAATGCTTCCTCTTCTGATTGATGCACAATTGGCAAGTAATGTAGGATCAATGTTTAGTTCGTATTCAATCTGCTTTCCGAACATCGTCTGCATACAGATGCTCAGTAATCAGTCGTTAAAATAATCAGAGTGAACATGGGGCTGCGGACATCTGCTTTATTATGTCTTCGGTGACCCGTGTGCACAAAAGGAAGCTCGGAGGGAGAGCGATGACAGAATGAGAATCTTTATCTCGGCCAGACACTCACTTTATGGAGCCCCCTATACACACCATCTCACTGGTTTAACAAGGTGAACGGCGCGCAGTCGCACGTGCACACATATGTTATTAGCCGCCAAGCTACAATAACTGTAAATGATCGCGCCGACGCGGTTTTGCATATATTATTTGAATAGAGACACATTCCCTTTTCATATTTTATGCCTGCACTGATACAGTAAGCCCCCCAGACACACTCTCAGAGCCGCACCATCGCCACGTTGGCCACATTTGCTAAATGGGACAGAACTGCGAGCCGTATCATTGGATGTTGGAAATAGGCCCGGTGTCACCGATCTCTCTGTGCGATGTTTCCCGAAGGCTCCCCACTAGCAGCGGCGCGTGTCCTCCGCTGTCCTTAATTCCAAATCTCCAATTAACAAATCATATTCTTCCAGCAGCAAAAAAAAAATAAGAAAAGAACTTATATGCAGAATAGGCCAGATGAAACAGAGCTGCAAACTAAGATTACTTAAGAGTGTGATGTTTGTAGTTACCAGTTTTTCTTTTCCAATCAAGGCGAGCTGCAAGTGTTTCTGACAGTCGGAAGAGATTTGAGGCAGTATTTTACATCCGCCTGCTTGTAAATGTCCGGATCCAATTAACATTAAATGGCAATGGCACTGCTTTATCCTTTTTTTAACACAAAATGTCTAAATTTAAATCAAATGTCCCTTCTATGGGTGACGACTCGTTTTCAATTTAATGTGATCATTTTTGTGGGAATTGCGAAACCTTGCCAGTGGCAAAAGAAAGCGCTGTCATGATGAATAATGCAACCAGGATGTCATGTATCTCGGCATGTGACATGGTATTATGCATGAGTTGACTTGTTAAATGGCCTCTAAAGTTAATATATAATGGGACGCTCTTGGAAATTCACAAAAGAATGAAAGGTTTTTTAGATCATCAAGACTGCAGGAAGCTCAAAGTGAGAAAAAATGAAACTTCTATTAAGCGCCTGAGCTCAATGTTTTATGTCACCTTTAGTCATTTTTCTTTTTCTTGGTTTTTATTTTATTTTTTTGGTTTTCAAGCAGCCCAAACCCCACGCCTCGCTCTGCGGCGGTTGCATGTCTTACATCAGTTTGGATGATCATCCAGGCATTGGTCAAACCCACATTGCCCTCCGTGCCAAAGAGCTGTAGGCCCTTCTTCAAATCCCTCTGCGCATAGTGGTCAATCTGAGGAAACAGGAATATTTAAAAGAGAGAAAAAAGAACAAAAAGATTAGAAATCAACCAGAGTTGTAGTTAATAGTACCATGATTACATCCTGTAATGTTTGATTGACACCAATGTTACATCCACCTTTTCACGCAAACAGAGAGCAGATGGATGAAACAAGGCAACTTGTGGGTTGCTGTGGTTTTGGAGGCGGCAGTTTCAAGACCGCGGTCCTCAGACCTCATCTGAGCTGTGTTAACTTGCACTCTCATTACGGTCATCCAATTCAAGTGGTGTTTGTGAGAAAAAAAAGAAGCTCCTGGAAATGATGTGTTTCGATGAGTTGTCATTCTGTGTCTGAAACTGTGACCCTCGGACCTGTACCCTGTTATTTTAATCTAAATTATGATTTTTTCAAACTACAACAATGTTGTTCTGTATTCTATGAATGAGACAAAAATCAGAAAAGCTTTACTGTGCAACAACCTATTGCAGCACTTTTTGCACCCTTTCGCATATGCACAAAAAAGCCCAATTTATCGAGGCCTCGGGAGCTCCTCATCTGTGTGTATGTGTGTGTGCACATTATCGCGGGTTGACCCAAAGTTGCAGGATTGCAAAAAAAAAAAAGGAAAAAAAAAACATCTCCTGCAGAAGAAACATTGGCACGAAATCATCATGAAGCAAATCATCGATTCTGGAACTTCCTGTTTGGTTTCTGTTAATTAAAAAATGAAAATAATTCCCCTTGTGTCTCACACAGAAAATCTCCCACTGGGTTGCAATGCGTGACAGCTGATATGTCCGGACCGAATTGTCCACCCAGTGACCAGAATTTCTATGCTTTTTTTGAGTGTTAGATAAACTGGTAATACTCCAAGAAATACATGGCCACTCCACCAACACTGTAGCCGTGCTTCTCCCACATCGCTACAGTCAATATATGCAATGTATACATAGATATACATATCTGCACTCTTTTCTCAGCATCACAGTCCTTTTTTTTGCCCCCGTCTAAAAGCATTTCCTTTATCGCGATCAGCACAGCCACCTATTTTGCCGGTAATCGTTTCATTTAGGTGTCATCTTCCCCGAGTCATTCACAGCATTCGCTGCGTTTCGTCACATCGGTGGTTCTCAAATATTTCTCACAGTCGCAGGCGGGTGCAGATGGGAGCATTTCTCTTAACAATAAGTCGGCGCGTGTCCCCACTCTGTCTCACTTCATAGGCACGGACGTGCCTCAGGATTTATTATGTGATTTTTGTGTTTACCTACAAATCATGGTAGAGGTTAACCTTCCCCGACCTCCTGCAATTTACTGCTGTCGCTCAAGTCCGCTGTCCACGTGGCTCTTGTTGTTAAAGCTGTGCCCGGCATGTTCTCCTGTTTCCAAATCATGTCATAACACAGCTGAATTCTTCTGTTAATCCAGTGCGAGAGGTGCAACTACGCTGTTTCCATTGCAAACTGATTTTGTGTTTTATGTTCTAATGTTTACTTGGTTCAACTTGGTCAACTATTGAACCAAATTTCAGGTTTTGGGCAACAATATTTCTCTTGGTCACTTAAATGTGCATGATGCACTTGATCTACCGTAGCAGTCTTGCCTGGCGTCCACCGTAGCTATTTCTTTTATGAATATTGCAGCGACAATGTATCATGTCAACTACTAGCATTTAACTGTTAGCACTACTGTTATTACTGGTACGTAGTAGTCATTTGTGCCTGACCCTCCCAACCCTCAACTCTGTCACACTCTTGCTTTCTATCTCTCTCTCTCTCTCTCTCGCTACCTGAGGTTGAGGCAGAAGGCTGCCCATACTGATCTGGGATCTGTCTTAGGTTTCTTAAGTATCACGACCTAAATAGAAGGTGCTGACAATGCTCGCACCTTGTATCGCACCTTTGAAGCCGTCGGTGTGACGGTAAATACAAATTAGAGGTGTTTTGATTTTTGCATTTGTGTGTGAAAACGCAATACACAAAACACCCATTTAACATCCGAGCCGCTAATTTTTTCATTCTTTTTTTATGTCAAATTGAGATCTAATGTTTTCATCTTGTTTTAATCAAATCCATTAAAAGCACTTTTTCCCCATGTATCATTCAGTGTTCATGCTATTTGTTGCACATTGTATTTTATTACGCTTTCTGTTTTGTTTTTATTCATGAATTCTCTGCACTGCTTATCCTGCAGGTAGGGTTTTGGAGGGGGTTGCTGGAGCCAATCTCAGCTGGGCGAGAGGCGGGGTTCACCCCGAACCGGTCACCTGTCAATCCCTGGACCGCACAAACAACCATTCCACTCTTGTCGCCGACGCCCGTGGAAGGTGTTGTGTTCAATTACCTTGCTGGCTGTTTTTCGTGCAAGGACTCCACGAAGAAAAGCCCCGGTGACTAGGAACCTTCCCGCTGCGAGGTAGGACTGCCAACTGCTGCAACACATTTTCTCATACATAATCATTCTTCAATTGACCCCCTGACTCGCAGTTGTTGTATTTCACAGCATCAAACTTTAAAGTAAACCTAGAGAAGCCCAACTGCCCTTGGCAATTGTTTACTCATTTAGATTGTCAATCCAATCAGACATGAATCACATTGTTCGCCACCGACCTTGTTCCATCCTCCATGTTTCAGGCTCTTAGCGTGTCAGAAACCCGGCACCTCTCTCAGTTTCCCCCATTAGCCCGTCCTCGAACAAATAAGTCCTTGGTTTGTCTCCAAACAGCGGCTAGTCTCACGTGGACGGATTTATGGAGAATCCTCATTATACCGCATGTGGAACGGGGTTTGTTTATTCTACTTCTACACTGCATCCTCCTCTCTGGCCTCGCGGTGACATGGCAAGTGTGTTTGTGCGGTGGATGGGTCTAATTATCTGTTTGCCTGCACTCGCGGAGGTGTGGTTTAAAAGCACGCCTGGCAGTTGTTCACAACTCTCTCGCTGCCAGAACTCGCTGTGCTAATATTCTTTGATTTTTTTTTTTTTCTTTTTACCAAGAGATTTTAATAGAAGGGATATCATCTGATCTGATAAAAGCTATTATTATGCACTGTGGTGTCAGTCTTCATTTTCGGTCACAGCCCACTCTCTGGATGCTATATTCACCGACGTCTGCTTTCAAAGTCGGTGATGTGGTTAAGCGTATGATAAGTCTTTCAGTCAGTTTGTGGTGCCTTTTAATTTTTTTTTGTTTTTTTCTCATTTCTTTGTCAGGCTTGTTTTCGTTTATTGCCGTTGGCTGTGACCCTGACCGAGGGACCCGGGTTTCAAGGTAAACTGTGGGCCTTCGGCTGAACGCCCCAAGTTCAGATCTTATCTCGCCTTGATCCCGGTACACTACAGAAGGCTATCTATTTTTATTGTTCGGCCTGAGGGTAGTCACTTATCTAAAAAACGGTCGGTCAACAGGAACGGGAAGTTTCTCTGACCGCAATAGTGGACGGTGGCCCGGTTGCCGGTAAATTGTCTGTGGCGGGTTTTACGACTTCTTGGCTTTGCATTTGGGCTCTATGAATTTCAACTGGCCTTGCAGTGGCATTCTGAGTGTCTACAGGATTACCTGGGTTTATTTATACGAATGCCTATACCTGAAGAAATATGGCTTACAGACGAGCCTGGCAGTAGTTCACAGCATTGCTGTTTTCCTTCTTTGTACCTGCAAGATTTTGACCAAGTTGAAATTTTTGTAATAAAATAGTAAGAATAGGGAATATTTCAAACATACAGTTAATTGTGTGCAAGCTAAAGTAATCACAGAAAATGGAATGCTTTAATCCAAAAACAGCTGCTTGAAAATGAACAGTACCCACATTGGACTTTCAACCAGGAATACTTGTTAACTTTAGCCTTATTTTGCATATTACTTACTTCTTACAGGTCATTAATTCAACAGCTGTACAGTATAATTAGCAACTCTGTGTCTCTGTAGCTCCTAATTCTGCATCACTATATGTAAAAATGCTTTTTTCTTCTTCTTTCCTCAGTCTGAGTAATGGGAAAAGAAAATATCAACGGTCCGGAAAGTATTATGCATCCTAACAGGCTCGGGGACAAAGTCATTTTTTGCAGCAGCATACAAATTAGATGAAGTGAAATTAAAAGCTTTTATTGAGTAATATTCAACTTCTAAAGACAGGGAAAATGTAAAATATAAAATTATAACATTGTAATATTTCTATAGCTCAATCAACCTACCCTACAATGGAAAAAAGAGAGTGCAACACCCACAACTCCTTCACATATATGTGGTTTTATTCTCCCCTAATCTACGGATGACTAAGCCACATAAATACCGAGTGGGTTAAGGAACCATTATATTTGCCACGGCTGTTGATTTGGTCACAGTAAAAAGAAGTAGAAAACATTCAAAGGTGATAAATGCAAAGTGTCTGTGTGCAGCCGTTTTGGTGGGCAGAGTAATAAAATAAGGGGACCAGAAGCCCCAAAGGCAAAGGTGACCCGAGTGCTCGGCTTGTATTCCCTCCACTGTAATTACAACCTGTCCATTTATGCAACCGGCATATTCTAGCGTTACAGGATAGAAACCCTATTCCACAAAGACTGAAAAAACAAAAAATCATTAAGCAGCCAGTAATTATTCAGCTGGATGTAAGCAAACAAAAGATAAATGTTGAAAATAGCTGTCCATGAGAATACGTAAATGCATTGCTCAAATGGCTTTTACTTTCATTTTACTTTCAAAACTGAGGCTAAAATTCCTCAAGTGAACAAACTGCTCTTTGCCTGTTCTTACACAATCAAACACGGAGACAGGACAAAATAATCAACGCGACTAAATGCGGATTTAAATGTAAGCTATGACTTCATAAATTAAATGGATCCATTGTTCCTGCTCTGCATGCCACTGCTTGAAAATAATGGTGTAGTTGGGCACTCTGATATCTTTGAATAAATGCTTGTAATAAATGTATATCGTAATCAGGGTTTGGACTTAAACGCACAAGTCTATTATTTATGATATTGTATTATTGAATGCAGAAAAATATTTGTGTCACTTTTATTTTCACCGTGGATCCTTTCATGGGGCACAAGTTCCAGGTTGGATGGATTACACCGACACACAGTATGCATTAGAAGGATAGACATGGCAGATGAGACCACGTTGGTTGACATGAAATTTAAATATAAGAAACTTTGGGATGGTTTTATTACCAAAATGCAGCTCTCTGCACTTTATGAGGGAAGGAGTTGGTATATCACACGAGCACCTCCAGCCTTCATTAGCACCTCAATGCTACACATTTTGTATCAAGCAGGCAATATTAACTTTGTACAAAGATGCAGGTTGTTAATATTTACTTTGCAGCAGAGGACGCTGTAATTTTTAGATTCATGAGCGCACCTCAATATAAGCCATGTTAGCTAAATTTGAAAAGAAAAGAAAATTGTACGTAGACAGGCCACATTTATCTAAAAGTCGTAACTGTCCATTGGTAACAGGAGATATTTACATAGAAAGAAGGTACATAGAAAGATTATTTTGCTTTTGACTTTTTATCGAATATGCCGACCAGGAGAAGTCATCGATCGGTATTTTCATTTTACGTGAAGCAGCTCTATCTCCTTTTTTTGAAGGCCAGATCGATCGCCTGTAACTTGAAAGTGGCGTCATATGTATTTCTCTGTGTGTTTTCCATGATGAGGGTGTGTGCATGAAGCGCAAAATGTCTGATCTGAATAATTTATTGAAAGTGCATTTTATTAAATTCGAACACTTTCAGCGGCCCACTGTGACCTGTTCGGTAATATCACTGGTCTGATGTGACGAGGCGAAATATTTAGGTGGCATGAAAAATCCCTAAATTAGCTGCATCATTGTTTAAGCTGCAATGTTCAAAGCGTGTCAAAACAAGTGACGGAGAATCGCCAGGAAATTGCGGTAACAGTATCGCTATCACAAGCGTACAACATGTCGGCAGTCAACACTCAACCGCATGTCAAATCAAAAACAAAAATGTGCAAGTCCACGTCGTATAGATCGACCTTTTGAGATGGATTACTGTGGACTGTGGACCCCTCTCTTCTGCGCGGTAGAAGATCAGGGCCTACAGGAGTCGCTGCGGAACGACTCAGCTAATGAGAATCACGAGCTACCGTCCGGAAAAACAATGTAAAAACAAAATCCAGCAGCTGGATGATGATGAAAGGGAAGTAAAGCAGGGCGTGTTGAAGAGACACAGATGTGTTTTCGAGACTCCTCAACTGGTCTGTGTCGAAGACAGATGGGAAAATAAACAAGTTTTGGTAGGTTAAAGCTCATGTATATTGATTCACTCATCCAACAAACTTAAATGCCTTTATTTTGTGTCAAACATTGAACTGCGATGAATTAATTAATCAAATTAATTAGATTATTCTTTAATCTAGTGGCACCCCTAATCATAAAGCCCTTATTCTGGGCAATTAAGAGTCTCTGATGAGCCTGCTGTATGTTTTTGGATTGTGGTACTTTGGGAGGAAACCGGAGAACCCGGAGGAAACCCATGCAGACACAGGGGAGGACACGCAAACTACTGACGGAATCGAAGCACCGTGCCACCCAGTGTTGAAATACAAAGCTAGCAACAATAGGATTGTTGATCCGATTCATGAATAGAAGGATGTTTAAAAAGCTTCTTCGTGACGTCGCCACTCTGGCGCAAGGCGGCATGCAAGATAATTCGAAAGTGATGTAAGAATGTAGTGCAAGAGGCTGTTATTCTGCATCGGAGTGGACTGGGGGAAAACTCCGAGGCATCTGAAGTTTTGCTGAGAAAAAAAAAAACCCTCTCTATTCAAAACTAAGTAGGTCATTAGGAAAGCGTGACTCCTGTGAAAATGAGGCGAGCCGACTGCTCCTACACCATGGTTGTACTTTTAGCTCAGAATTGATGTTGTCCTCAGAACTTCAGTCGCCCTTTAACTACAGCAGGCGAGTCAAAGATGGGCCGTCAATAATTTATATGGCAGATACAAGGAGATGAGATGTATATGGAGGGGGAGCGGGAGAACACGAGATGGAAGGGCTCGGAAAAAGAGACGTAGGTGGGGAAGGGATGCGGGTGCAGAAGGAAAAGGAGAAAAAAAAAGAAAGTAAACAGGGTTAAAAAAAAAAAAAAAAAGGAGACACGATGAGCCGGAGGGCAAGGAAGAGCAGACTTTCTAAAAGCATATACACTGTAGGGGCTGGGGAAGAAGGTTCAGGAAGTGCTTGCGTAGCAACTGGTCTGACGTGCAAGCGTTCCATTTGTGACAGCGCGGGAAAAGGAGTATGAGATCGGGCTCCCAGCAGCGAGGAAACGATGACAAAGAAGAAAGCCTCAATTTAGATACTCCGACCGAATAGTGGATACCCGTGATTGTGGCAGGAAGACAGAAAATCAGAGACGAAGAAGATACCGGCACTCGTTGTCTTTCTGTGGATTACCACGTCGGGTGACAGTATGTCAGAAAGCAGGCGGATCTTAGCACTCACAGCCAGAAGGTCCAGGGTGCAATGGGTTTCCTACAGGTTCTCCGGTTTCCTCCCCAAACCGTGCAGCAAGTTCATTGGACACCCTTAAATTGCCAAGATTTGTGACTGAGAGAGTAAACTGTTTGTCTCAATATGTAGCCCTGTAATCAACCGCATCCCAGTCCCCGCCTATCGGCCAATGAAGGTTGAGGTGGGCTCCTCGCAGCCCTGGGCCAACGATGGATAATGAATGAATGAATGAATGTCAGACTGCTTAAACATAAACGGCTTCATCTCCTGCTATGGCGGTACTGGCCCGTGTCAGGGTCATTTGGAATGAAAGGCCCTGATAAATCCCTTCATTGAACTAACCACGTTTCTGTCATCCGGCCACTCAGTCATCTCCGCATTTCCTGAAAGAATCTCAAAACGTCTCGCTGGGACCCCCGCCTTCGCCTCTTTCTGGGTGCCCACGCTTATTGGCAAATGGCGGCTGTCTGCAAGTGCTTTCATTTTATCCTCCCTCCGAGGGAGCCCAGATTACATTCCCTCGACTCCAACCCAATTTGGGCCCAAGTCAAGGTTTTTACAAGGACATTCACTTCGCTTGCAGACAGACAGCGGCCCCGGTCGTCACTGGCTCGGGATGTGAGCAAAACTCATCGAAAGTCTGCAGCCGGTACATTTTGAAAAATGGAGTTGCGGGGCGGGCGTGGGGGAGTGGGAGCCACTCCTCTGAAGAAGTCATCACTTAGTATTCCACTCCCCCGGGACAGATCAGTCAATACTTGGAAACTTCTAAAAGTTTTTCTCTTAAAGCTCAAATGTTTTTCAAGTGGTGTGTGAAATCTAGTGGCACTACCAGATACCAGAACCTACTCCCCCCCCCCCACTTTTTGCGTTTTTTTTTTTTCCGTTTTAATTGTATCTCGTGGT
>CAAKHD010002661.1:20278-50840 GCA_901007705.1 Fistularia tabacaria | reverse complement strand
TGTCAGCATCCCCCCCCCCCCCCCCCCCTCTTGAGTCTCCTCTCTCTCACTCTTAATTTTTTACCGCGGGGCGCGCGCACACACACACACACACACACACACACACACACACACACACACACACACACACACACACACATGCAATTCCAATATCCGTCCCATTCACCTTTAAGTGAAACTCAGTCATTATAGGCAAAATTATCCCATTTCTTTCTCGTCCTCTTGTTCTTAATCACTTCCTGATTAACACTGGAGAACCCTGTGATGAGAATATCAATGCAGTTAACAGGTGCGACGGCCAAAGTTGAGCCATCGCTTGAACACGATCTCGAAACGGCTCGGACAAGATTTCTATGCGCACTGGCTGGGATCTAGATGAAATATCCTCTGTGATCAAAACCCTAAATGTCAGCGTAGAGATTGGTGCGCTGGGCTCCGGACCGATTCTGACGGCGTGCAACCAAGGCTGAAAGCAGGAATCTGTTTTCACATGTCACTCAAACAAAATTCGAAGTATTCTGCCTGCAGCTGTTGACAAAACCACCAGATTTTTTTCAGAAGCTGACGTTTGTTATCTTCTGTCTGCCCTGAACTGTATTAGCTGACAGTAAATCCTATATTTTTTTTCTCACTTTTTTCTAAAACTGTTTGCAGCTGTCATTGCAGCAACGACTGAGAGAGACTTTCAGAAACCTAAATTAAAATTAATGTAATTGTGATATGTCTTTATTCGCTGTATGAGCAGGTTGTAACACATTTATAATAAAGTAAACACAAGAGCACAGACAGGGGTTTACAAAAGCCTGATTTCAGACTAGTTTGGATTTTGCTGAAGAGAAAGAGACGTTGCGAAGCCTTACAACAAAGTTGTAAGGATTCTATATGAGCTACAATTTGGTTAATATCCCCTCATCACAGGCACTATTATCTTAAATGAAAATAATGAAGGGAAAATCTATTCAAACAGCCTGAACTGAATGGCATCAGTTCGTGAATAACAGAATAAAGTCTCCGAATCAGTTGCCAACTTCTACAATTTTTAGCTTTTCACTTCTTTATTTTTTTCACGTTTGCCTTTTGTTACCCATCGTAAATTGATGGAAATGGAAGAGAAATGGAAAAGGAAGACGGTAATTTGGAAACCTGACATCAACAGACGGTAATGGCAGGAAACATCATACATGACTGATGATACCATCTAATCACTCTTAACAATAGTCAGTACGTTATTTTTAATTTTGGGGGGGATAAAATGGTAAATTGTCTCCACTCGTAGGGCTCTTTTATACCTTCTTGTTTCAAAACACTTGACATTTCATAGCATCGGGAGGAACTTGGGATACAGTGTCTTGCCCAAGGACACTCTGACATGCAAATAGGGAGAGCTGGGAATTGAACCACCAACCATTTTCTTTTGCATGCTCCCCCCCAAAGAAAAAAGGAAAAGAAAATGAACGTCGGTTACGAAAACTTTATATGTCACCGCTGAGAGAGCACAAAGAAAAACACCTGTGGTGTTTCTTACAGCTTCTGAAATATATAATTATGTTAAACCCAACTTTAATTTAACGCTTCATAAGGATTTCTCTTTTAAGGTTTCGATCAGACGGAAGTCTCGACAGAACCACTTTGTTTTTTCTGACTGAACAATAATAATTGTTCATTAGATTGGGAGCAGAAGTCAGGACCCTTTTCCGGGTAATCGCCGAAATGAAGACATTGTTTGGTGTGACTTTTTTAAGGGGGAAATAGGTCGCCTGACAAATTTACCAAATGACATCCACAGCAAGAAAAAAGGATTTAAACATTTCTTTAATCACAACACGTGCGAAATTCAGCCAGACGTAATGTTTTAATCTCTTATGCACCTTTTCTTTGTTGCAAACTGGCAGAGTCGAACTAAGTCTCTGGCTGTGCTTTCTCCCAGAGGAGCTCCATCTCCCCCCTGACAGTTATTATTTCATGCCGCTGTTTGCTCTTTCAAGGATCTCGCGGTATCGCAGATGTTCACCCGTTAACTATTTCATTGAATTCATCCATCAGAAACAGCTAAGAAGGGTTCCGTATCTCAATGTACTTCTTTGCGTCGTAAGCCCCTTTCAAACTTTTTGCAGATCCTAGAACCTTTTTCAGGAACTAGGCTGTTGATTCATGCATTCCTACAGTGTAAGAACTCAGGACCATGGACCTCAGTTCCTCAAACCATTTTAGCATTTTAGCTATCACTCTCATTTAGGGTCTCTTTATGGTTCCATAGGAACCTACATAATTTGCAGTGGCCCCTCAAGATCCTAATCATGAATTTATATAAATGTGTGTGTGTGTATGTGTATGTATAAATGTATATGTATGTATATACATTATATATATATATATATATAGAGAGCGAGAGCGAGAGCGAGAGCGAGAGAGCGAGAGCGAGAGCGAGAGCGAGAGCGAGAGCGAGAGCGAGAGCGAGAGCGAGAGCGAGAGCGAGAGCGAGAGAGCGAGAGAGCGAGAGAGCGAGAGAGCGAGCGAGAGAGCGAGAGAGCGAGAGAGAGAGAGAGAGAGAGAGAGAGAGAATGATACACACACACAAATCTTTTAAGATACAACGCACGATTCGAGCAAATTTTATCCTTGAAATATGAAAAAAAATTCATGATACGAATACTAGAGCGAGAAAAACGGTTCGCGCCAAGTGACCTCCCGCAACTCTAATACGCTTCATGACGCTGCCGAGTCTTCTTAATTGGTGGTGCTTGCTGCGCTCACCTTGAAGAATGCCCTGCAGCTTCTAGCATCTTTCAGCCACTTCGTCCGGGTAATCCACACCGTAAGCATATCTCGTGTCATGTTCCTATCTCTTGTGTGGCATCATTTTACGTCTTTGTGCTTATTTTATAATAATCACTGGCCCTTAGAAAGCAAGTAAAGGCTAGTTGTGAACCCAGAAAGAAGATGCTTTCTACAGAAATTTTGCACGAAATAATAGCGCACCACGAATGTGGTGTGCATGTGATTGTTATTGCACGTGAATATAATTGCAAAACATCCACAATATGTACCATCCTAAAGCAAAAGGAATCTATAGAGGCTATGAAGCCAAAACGGACGTCTATACACGACATGGAAAAAAATTCATTCTGATGTGGGTGAAGGAGAAAGAAATTGCTGCTGATACCACAATGCCGACAATCATAAGTGAGAAAGCTTGCTTTGGGGGTTTGGAACTAATTAACTTGTTTTCTGTTATTTTAAACATGGCAAATTCACCTCAGATACGAAAAAAATCAACATATGAACCCACTGTCGGAACGAATTAAATTTGAATCTGACCTCTGTTGTTGCTTTGCGATTGATGGAACTCGTAATCCGTTCCCATTTCCAGGTACTTCTTGTGAAGCGCCAATTAAAAAAATCTACTTTGGTTACTGGTCAGCTGTTTTCTGGCAACAGAATGGACGGAACCAGAGAAAATTGAACTGATGAAGAGAAGTCCAAGCTCTTCTGGCTGGCTCGGCCATAGAGGGACTTTCACCTCAATCGGCTAACAGCAGGGTTTTTCACAAGGCGAAGCAGAACAGGGAGAAAATAAAAGCACTTCAACCCATTGGTCAGTCCTCGATTATGATGTCCGGATGTGCAGAATAAGGATGCTGTTGCAACTGGACTTGTTTTCTGTGTTGACCTCTTATTCGCGGGGTTTTGTTTTCAGTTTGGCACTCAAGGCGCATTGCACAATCGCTGTCCCTTGCTGCCTGTGAGAAAGCCAAACAAAAAAGTTCTCCCGGAAGAGGGTAGTTCCCAGAACAAAATTGGAGCCGGTCAGAACTTTTTTAGCGGCTACTGAAACGTCTAGTTGATGTAAAACATTTTCGAAGAGCACAAACCTACTGTTTCTGCAATTGTACTTTCCTTCACATCTTGAAAATACTGTTTTGAAAGAAAAGGGGACAGAAATATCTCTTGTAGGCAAAACTTTTTCGGTGTAATTGGAAATTTGCGAGGCAAAAATCGAAGCCAATGTGATTTTTAACTCCTTCTCTTATCTGCCCCACATCGACGGAACGCCTTATCTTTAATTGTGATTCAAATGAGCCATAATCGCCGTCTTCTCGACGTTCTTCTTCTCGCATTCAAACCAAACATTCCCTCGTTGCACATAATCCAAGACTCCGCAAACAAATATCTTGTCTGTCTGTTGATCATTCTCATATGAACGCTGCCCCATCTTGGGTGTATTTTAGTAATGTGATTAGCCGGGGGTGTTTACTGAATTGCATTTCACAGTCCACGGGAAATGAAAATTACTCAGGCTTCAAATGTATTCAGACGGGAGTGCGACATTTTCATATCTTGACAAGCTGAAAGGTTTTGACATTGATGCCGGAACCGCAGCTTGGGTCTATCGGGCTTGAAATGGGATCGCAGATTGTCACGCGGATCCTCATAGGTTGCTTTGCTGCTCGAGTGGCAGTGTTTCACCTGAATTCAAAGTAGAGAGATCGCTGGTGAATCACCTCCCCATTCCCCTTTCCTAATCAACTTATTTCACAATTATGATCAACCTATTAGCGGCGAGACCAGTGGGAGGAAAACGAAAAAGACGCTGATTCTCAGGCGAACTAGCAAATTAACCAAGAGCCCCCCCCCCATGTAAAAATGCAATATCCGCTATGGGAAACACACAACCAAATTAAACAAGGTCACTCCCACTGGTCACTGGTCATAAAGCATAACTACTAAATAGTTAGCAGTTAACAAATTCTATATTCGCATAGTAATAATAATAATAATGATAAGAATAATTGATGTGAAAGAGGCAGCATGATGCAAGAGGTTCGAGGGATCAACTCTTCAACCGAACATTACTGGTTTGATTCCTGGCTCTGCGTAGCCTTTCAAAGTGTTGTTGAGTAAAACACTGAGCCCAGGCGTGCTAAGTGGCTCATGGCTAAGAGAGGATTAATAAAGTGTAATAAAAGGATAAACAAATAAATAAAAAATATGACGTGTGAATGAGAGAGTGTAAGGCTGCCTCTATATGACATGTGAATGAGAGTGAACGGTTGTATATCTATATGATGACATCTCTATATACATTGAAACCCAAACTGTTCCCCCGGCGTGCTAAGTGGCTCATGGCTAATCCTGGGTGGTAAAAATGCAAAGATGAATTTCCCACAAGGGATTAATAAAGTATAATAAAATAATAATATTTTTTGAATGATTGATTAATTAATAATTAATAAAAAAATAAATAAGTAAATCAAAAATGTGACGCATAAATAGGAGTGAATGTCTACATCTATATGACATGTGAATGAGAGTGAATGGTCGTATATCTCCATATGATGTGTGGATGAGAGTGAAGGGCTGCCTCGCATTAACATGTGAATGCGATTGTGAATGGTTATTTGTATCTAAATGACATGTGAATGGGAGAATGAGATGTGCTTTATTTATTCCATGATTTGAAGATTATACAAATGAGAATGAGAGAGTGGATGGCTGTATTTCCATATGACTCCATATGAGCGTGAATGGTTGTATTGAGGTATGTTGCTTTATCATGTGTCAATGACATTGAATGGTTTAAGACTTTATGGCGTGCAAATGTGAATGAGAGAGTTAATGTTTGTGTGTCATCATATGACATGTGAATGGGAGAATGAATGGCTTTTTGACTCCTTCTCGCCTGTTTAAGTGTTGTTGAGCAAGACACTGACCCCTGACCGCTCTCCTGGCACTGCTAAGTGGCTGCCAACTGCTTATGGTGCATCCGTGATAGGTTAAATGCAAAGAGGAAATCCCCCGCAAAGTATTAATAAAGTGTAAAAGTGTAATAAAAAAATTTAAACAATCTGTATATGAGGTGTGGCGGAGGTTGAATCTTCTATATCTCTATGGGACGTGTGAAGGGCTGTTTATCTCTATGTGAATGTGAATTAGAGAGTGAATGGTTGTCTGTCTGTATATTTGGCCCTGCAGTCCGGGGTGTACTCTGCCTCTCCCTCTGGGAAAGGCTCCAGCAAGGGTAGTGGTGGACAATGGATTGAGGGATTAATAAGGTTTGAAAATAAATGAATAAACAAATTAAATTCTACATGACGCGTGAATGAGACTGAATCTTCTATCACTCTAGATAACGTGTGAATGAAAGAGTGAACGCTGCCTCTATATGATGTGTGAATGAGAGTGATTGGTTGTATGTCTCCATATGATACGTGAATGAGAGAGGGAACCTTGTATGTTTTTCAATGACTGGCTAATGAGAGCGTGTATGATTGTACATCCCTATGTGATCTGTGAATGTGAATGACAGAGTGAACAGTTGTTTGTCCCTATATGACATGTGAATGAAAGAGTCAGCATTTTGAATTTGCATTTGACTTTGAATTTAGAATTTGTATGCTTCGAGGTGACTTGAAAATTAGAGAGAATGGCTGTTTATCTCTATATGACGTGTGAATAAGATAAGACAAGACAAGACAAGACAAGACAAGACAAGACTAGATAAGACAAGATAAGATAATACTTTATTGATCCCCATTGGAGAAATTCGGGTGTTGCAGCAGCAACAAAAGAAGACAGTTAGGAAAGATATATACACACATGTATAGATACACATATGCACATACGTCACCATACATGCCCACACACATGTATATATACATATGTACGTACACATACCCATACCTACATATAATATATATACCTGTATACACAATACGAGACGGGGAATAGCTGTATCTCCATATGATGCTGGGATGAGAGTCAATCTTGTATGTGTCCATATGACTTGTTAATGAAAGAGTGAACGGTTGTTTGTCCCTATATGATGTGTGAATGAGAGTGAATAGTTGTTTGTCTGTATATGTCATGTGAATGAGAGAGTGAACAGCTATCCCTATATCATGTCTGAATGAAAATAAGATTAAATGGTTGTCCCTATATGATGTGTGAATGAAAGAGTGAGCCGGTTTTTTGTCCCAATCTGATGTGTGAATTAAAGAGTGAACAGCTGCCTCTAAATTACATGCAAATGTGAATGAGAGAGTGAATGGTTGTACGTCTCTAAATGAGGCCCTGCGATCACCCGGCAACCAGCCTCTCGCCCAATGACAGCCGGAATAAGCTCCAGCGCCCAACTACGACCCTGGGTGCAGGATAAGCGGTTTAGATGATGAATAAATGAATGAAAAAAATACACAAATTGATTAAGGTGTTGCATGCTTTGAACACTGCGGCTGAAACAATGATGCGGTTAATTTGGGGATTTTTAAAGGCTAACAGGCTTCAAGCCACCAAAATATTTAGCCTCGTCATATTGGACTAACAAAATTACACATCGACAACGTAGAACACACGAAGGGGGGTTTACTCACGTGACATTGAGAGCGACAACGAAAGAGAGACTGAGGAAGTGTGTGACGAAGGAATTTAAGTTAATTAAGTTAATTTAAGTTAATGAAGGAATTTAATTCTTACACTGGAGAAGACGACTTTAGTGGTTTTAATGCGCAGGATAAAGATGAACGCAGCGAGCAATGAGTTTTCCTGGTCGGCTATTGTAATTTTAATTGTTTTTAACCAGATGTGTCACAGGCACTCTTGTGAAAAGAAATATTTACGGTACATATTTAATTAAAAGCACAAAAAAATCTTTCTCTCTAAATATCTCATGTCACATTTGTGGCTTATCGTCAAGTGCGGCCTACGTATGTACATATTTTTTTTCTTTTCAAATTTTGTGGGTGTGGCTCATATTCTGGTGCGCTCTGTCTGAAAATTACAGTAATTTGGATTAGCTCCAACTGCAAAATTCTATATATTCACTGTCATTGTTGTCAGTGGTAGTAGAAGTTAATACAGATTAAGAAATTAAGTTAATACCATAAAGCTGAGGGATATAACTGCGGCACGATGAAGGCTCCCAGTGTTTTTGCTCCGTGTTAAACTTACACACAACTATAACCGAACCTTTATCTATAATCTAGTCCCCATTGATTTAGTGTACATTTTCTGCTTGGGTTTCCTTTTTGCTTATCTTCGTTATTCAATCACAGGGCTGTTAAAAGCTGAATGGTGATATCCTCGGGTGAAACGACTGACAGCAGGCAACGGAGGACGGGCCGGGAGCAAGAGGGAGATGGTCTTGGAGAAACCGTAGGAGTCAATGCGATGCTGGAAAGCGGACCAATTAACATCCTCTACCCATCTTATCACCCCAACACGCGGACACATTTTCAGGGGATGTGGAATGGGTGGGGAATTACGGTATAAATCAAGCTTTAGGCGTGTGTGCGTGTCTGTAAGACGCCACGCTTTCAACTACCTCCGACTCCCTCTGCAGTCAACTGTATAAGTAACATTACTGCTTACAGGCATTGCGTAAAGGGTGGTGAATGTTTTTACCTCTGTACCACCCACGCATGGACGGCTGGGAGTTGTGCGCTGCCATCGATGCACCGTCATAAAAAGATTTTTTATTTCCCACCATAGGGGGCCGAATAGTAAACCGCGACCCGACCAGTGGGACAAACTGATTGGCGGTTGAGTAATGAATGAATGGATTTCCAAACATGACCTTGCCTGGTTTTATGCGTCATCATTTTTTCCTTTCTGTAGAGCACATTATTACTGTTTAATGCTACATACATGCATTTATCTTTTGTTCATGTAACCTCGTGAGACAGAGGAGTGACCAAGGTTGTGGAAAGGCAGGGACATCCCGCTCTAGTAGCTTAGCAGACATATCTAATGACTTTCCTCGAAGGGAGTTTGGGGAAAAATGTATGCAGGCATACCGATGGCCCCATAATGCGTGTTTTGGTCTATCGTACGGTTTTAAAGTCCGATACACGTTATCAGCGGGAAAACATTTATTCCATCTCATTTTTCCAGAGGAAACAAGTACCGCAAGAATTCATGCTTTCAAAATGCAATTAACCTCTCGGCGGATGTAGGGAAGCGGGGTCTGGCAGCGTTTTCATAGACCCCCCTCAAAAGAAGTCTATGAAATGCTTTATTTTTAATCATTCCTGTGAATTGATCATGGTTTATCGTGTTAACAGCAGATCCTTTTTCTTCACACAAGCAAGCCAAGTTATTTTAGGAGTGGCATGATGAGGGAATGACCCTGAATATATTTATAAAACAGGGTCCAACAAGGTCACGGATCATTTCACTTTCAAATGAATGCATGGATACAAACAAATACTGTTTAAAATGTTAAGCCGGTGTTTTCCACTCCCCCTGCTAAAGTCTGCTTCCAGCTGCTAATAATAACAAAAGGCAATTTTCAAGTATTTGCCCTGACTTATTAAAACATCAGCACTGAGACAGAGCCAGGAGAGCTGGGTTCCAACCCTAATTTGAATTTATACATAAACATATCCGAACAAGAGAATTCGGTCGCCATGGCGATGTACACACCGAATGTAAATGCGTATCCGCACACAATATACACGGTGTAGAGATACATGCAATTATGCGCCGCAGTTTTCACACAGGAACCAATATTGCAGCTGCTGAGTCAGCCGATTCCAACGCTGAGCGGGAAGTCGTTTCATGGCTAGGAGGATGACATGGGAAAAAAATAATAAATTACCGCGCCTTTTGTTGTTAGTCTAAACCTCGGAGCGATCGGAGAACCAGGTGAGCAGCCCTCGCAGGTCTGTTTGGACAGAAAAGTGTTGTTGGAACACGGTTATGTATCCTGGCATCGGATCTCCCGGAAACGCACAAAGCCTAAACGGCCGTTATTGTCATCGTCTTTTAGCAATGCGTGATTACGCACACGAAGACGAGGTCATCACTTTTTTATTGAATTTTAAAAAGTAATATGATAGCAAGGTGAAAGTGCCAAATCAGGAGGCTTCACACAATATTTTGGATTAAACTAAATGACTCCTTTAATTAAATAAAAGCTGCTTTTGTTTCCATGGGAAAGCATGCATCACCGAGGTGTCTGGATTTGTGAACGTGCCATTATGAGTTTTATACAGGAGACAGTTGCACAAAGGGCCTGCGTAAAAGAAGACAAAGGGTTGAAATCAGGAGTTCCAGATTTATTTATATGTAAGTGGGGTTTTTTTTTTGTTTTTAGTTTTTGCAATTATGACATCAGGGACGTCAAACTCGCCGCATCAGTGTTTCATTTGCATTGATTAACTTTAATGGCTGGTGTAATGGTCTTTCAAGGTTTTTTTCTTTTTTTTACATCAATTCCTTCTTTCCCACGGAGGCAATACCTCACGTGCCCCCCTCCCCCACCTGTCCGCGAAGGGGTAGGAAATCACCACGACGTCTGTGTAATGACAGCAATTTCGGTAACTCCTGACCCCATGACTAACATGGTGTGAGGTCACACACCGGCCCGGCGGGATGAGCCGCAACACTCACAAGGGGGGAAGCTCATGTCCAATAGCCTATTTAAAGCACCTCATGATGTGCAGAATAAATATATATATATATATATATTTTTTTTTTTATTCAGAAGCAATGTTATTGCGGCAGCAGATAACAAGGAATGTGGGAGTCACGAACTCCTAAAACAGATTCGAAAACATTTTTCTAAACTGTGGTCGTTCGTTTTAATGAACTCTGCAGACGGGCACGTTTGAAGATTTGTTTTTATTTTTTTACTGCCAAGGCTGCTGGAATATGACTCTGCGGTTTGTCGAGGTCCGACGGCACAGTTATGCACGTTTGACGCCAGATGAGAAATATCAATGTGTTTTTCAGCGGGGGAAAGAGTTTTCTTTGCTTTTGTGTGAATCCCGAAAACTTGTTTAGTGCCATTTTGACAAAAACTACTTCATCCTGTTTCTGTTTTTAAACTAATAAAATAGCAAAGTTAATACAGCATACAAGGAAGCGTCAGACAGAAAATGGGATTCACTCTGCTCCCATTAAAGTCAGGATAAAGATGAGGCCAAAGGCAAATTATAACAAAGTCACTGATAGAAAACAAGATTGATCTTTTAATTCTCCTGCTGAGCAACAAGGATCCCAAACTATTTAATAAAAAAATTTCAAAGATAAACATCCAAATTTAGAGTTTGAGCCCATTTCGTGGTTTGACAGTGTAGTCGTCTCATTACCAGGCATCACAAAAGGGCACTTCTCTAAATATAAAACTGATTTATGTTACGACTTTCACAAGTAATTGGGAAATAATCCCACTTTAGGGATAATTTGATCGGTCGTCTCGAGTGTTCAAGCAGAACGAATCATGTTCATCAGCACCTGGATTTTTCCCAGTTGGAATGGGTGTTAAAATTGTCTTTTTTTTTTTATCTTGTTTTTTTTTTACGGGTTTTTACGAGCGCTATATGAGGCCGCCGGATGGATGAGCGGGAAATGACACACAATTATTCTTCTCTCGCAATGCTCGACAAACAGAGAAAGACAATATGAGGGCAGCGAAAGTATATACGTCCAGAATATAGTTTAATATAAAATATTACAACATCCAGCGATGGTTGGATCCATACGTTTGTATTTCCTGTTGGTTTGTTTTGTGGGCAATATTGCGCACGATATTAGGCGTCTGGTCATAATGTTGGGATTGATCGCTGTAGAAGTCTATCATTTTTGCTTCCAAGGGAGATTAAAAATGGTTAGAGTCAACCCTCAGCGGTAGGCGGGTTGTGGATTATTCCGGGTTGAGCATTTTCGTGGACTATTCTACGTACGGCTGTTGATTTTGAACCCGATACACCCTGCAGAATCATTGGATTGTATTTGGTTCAACTACAACTACTCGGTGCCTGCATTTCTCAGGAATGCACAACAAAATGTAAGTAGTGACCCAGCACTCTCTCTCCAAAGTAGCCCCGATTTTACATTAGAACCGAAAGCATGGTATGATAGGGAAAACCGCGCATCGATTCCAAATGGCACTAAATTGCTACCCTCCGGATGAAATCAGCAGAAACAGGCAATGCATGATGATAACCTACTCGCCATTCCTGACAGCCCCTTCAGTCACTTCATCTTGGCGCCGGTCCTGGGCTGCAGGCTTCTGAGACATTGCAGGAGGCCTGGCATTTATATGTACAAGCGAGATGGTGAAAAATAAATGACCGGCTGGGTGTGTTGGGCGCAACGTTGCATTGCGGCTAATCTCAGAGGCATGTTTAAAACCAGCGCTTTTTACTTTTTTAACGGGCAAAAACACTTTGAAATCGTGAAATAACCCCCTAAGGCAATATATCATGCTAAAACTATCCTGTCATTTTTGCCTTCTTTTTGTTTCTTTTTTCTTGACGTGTCCTGTCAAATGGATCTTGGCAGTGAACGCGCACGTGCACTGCCGACTGAGAAACGACATGCATTCTGGCCAAAAAGGATTTGGCTGTTTGTAGGTTAGAAATATCGCAGGTAACCCGATTGTTTTTGTACAGTGCTTTTTCCACCTTTGTCGCAATCAAAGCACTTTTAGAAGGCCACCTTGTTGAGGCCGCGGCGAAAGGTGCTAACCGGCTAATCTCGTTTCAGCGTCTTTTCTCAAGGAGAAGGTTAATAACTAGATGACGACTATGCCCCCTGGGATGGATACAACCTAGAAAAAAAAAACAGAAACATGGCAGCATTTACAAGGGTGAATGTAACTGCTTCCCTCTCGAGCTGCATAGACAGAGCGGTTCAAATCACATTGTGAGACCCGTTCCCACCGGGGGCCTAATTGTTGCCATAATATGGAGCTAAAGACCAAAATCCTAAATGGTTCCTGCCAAAAAAGCCCTGGGCAAATGTAAAAACAAAGAAAGAAAAAAAAAGGCCCAGAGCAGATTCACAATACAGAAGTTGCATCATTTACAATTCCAGCAAAAGTTACTGTCATTTTAAGCAGTCATTTGAGAACAATTTGAAAAGGAGCTAAAGTTATATGCCCTAGTTGCATGAAATTACAGAACCACGGATGTAATAAATCAAATAAAAATGACGTCTGTTCAGACTTTGCAATTATATTTTATTTGTTTTAAAAGGATCAGTGTTTTCTTTTGGGGGTTCTCTGGAATCGGGTCTTAACGACATCCGACAACTGCTGTAAGTCACCCTATGGTTTTCATTGTCTATCAACCGATAATCAATAGTGAATTGTGAGTCTCAGTTGCAGGCGACGTATTTGCGATAATTTAGACAAATAATTGAGTTCACTGAGTTGCTTGCTTATTATTTATTGAAATTTCACGTGTAAGATTGAAAAACTTGTCAATTATTATGATACGAAATCTTTTGAGAACTTCGGGAAAATGACGTCAACACGATCTGCAAACGTTTGCGACGTATCACTTGTATCACTAGTGAGCGTTCAAGAACTGAGCTGTTTTCAGTTCAGAATGGAGAAATTCCCTTTTAATTTAGGATTCCTCAGCGGTTTAAAATATAACGAATAGAGCGTCTGACCAAACTGTAATATTTTATTTCATCAGGTATTTACGAACATCACTGAAAATAACCAACTGGGAATGCATTAATATGATCGTTCAATAGAGCACGATTTACTGTGAATACTAAGCGTTATAAAATGTTCTGACGTAATACTTTCTTTTGAATTGGCAAACACCAACACTGAAGCCTTCAATTATTGATTGTTATTTTTTCAATAATTTATTTAGCTTTGAATTCTGCTATTAACGCCACATAACAACCAATCTGTGAAAACTGCAGGCGAACTTTTCAAGGACTTTCGGAGACAGAGCGGCAATTAATTTCTATTACTTTTATTTATTGTTCAATGTCAGAGTTTGACTGGCTCCCGCTGTTCGCTCCATTACGTATGCTTTTGTTGAGGCCTCTAAAATCTGTGAAGGCTGCTGAATGGATTGATTCAGAGTCTACAATTATAACAACCATTATGACTTCAATTACTGTCACAAGAATTTACTTCACTAGCAAGGCAAGGTGCTATGGAACTGATCGACTGACTGATTGGAACATGCGCAGCAGTAATATCAAGAACTATGTGACAACTTTGTCAAAGTTCTTTCTCGTGATTGAGCTTTGCTTGTTTTTTTTTTGCATGCCTAAGAGTCCTTTGGCAAGACGCTGAACCCCGAGCCGCCATTGCAGTGTGAATGGCTGAAGTTGATGTCATGTGAAAGCCTCTGAATGTGCAAAGTGTGAAAAAGCACTGACGGGGACAGCTTGCCATTTGCAAGATGTTGTTTTGGTGAAATTTGGGGTTCTTTCGGGGTTTGAAAATTAGTCATTTGCACAAGATCTCCATGACATCCTGCAACCCGGCTCATGGCATAATTTGCGAAAAGGAGTTTATTTACATGCGGCAGCATTAATGACAAATGAGATTGAAAGCATTTTCTTGCAAACATGCTCATATAAAGTGCAACTCGCCTTGTTCTTCTTTTCTCCCATCCATAAGATGAACTGGAAACAACAGCCCTGATGGAAATTAACAACCGAATTTCATTCCATTAAACCTCTTTGCCACTGCCGCCTTTTAGGATTTGATCAAAAACAATGCAAATGACAGTTGCTATTAGGTGATGAACCGCAGAGATGGCGGTGGTCTGCTGTGGTTATGGCTTTGTTTGTGTTCCTTGGGGGTGATAATAAAGCCTGCTTGACAAGGCTGTAAAACCCAGACATAGAGAGAATAAAACAGCCATACATCAATTTTCAATATCATGCCACTGACTCAGCCTCATTCTTATTCACTTTGACACTGTAAGTCCCGCTGAACTTCACCTCGTTGGACCTTTTCATCATCTTCAGGAACCGACAAAGTGAAACAAACAGTGTCCATTTCAGCAGCGTGGAAAATCTGCTGGCTGTTTGAAGTAGCTAAGATCGCATTACTGCGCATTTTACCGGATCCAAAGCAGGCATAATAAACCCGGCCACTGAGCGTGACCATCCCTGAAGCCTCATCAACGTGAACCTCCTGCTGCAATCTGTTTAAGTTATGGCAACTGAAAGGTATTGCATACTGAAGGAATGACGCTGACTTGTATGCCTACATTGGGAATGACTGCAGGGAGTTACCATGGTGATGGAGGGGGTGAAACACAGCAGATTCTGATGATCACAGATAACTAGAGCACTAAAACCAAGAGACGAGGTAAGATAAAATCACAAAACATGATCCTATTTATGTGGTCCCGACTTATATGTATTCCCATGTGCATTTATTTCATTGAAAGAGTCCCTCCACCGTCTGAGCTTATAATTTATACCATGCATGGTAATTGCAGTAGTTTCTGAAAGCCCTGCAAAGTTCTGTAATTTAACTTAAAGAAAGAAATTGAGATTAATAAGAATATTAGCATATTTATAGCCTGGACATATTAAATTGAATTTTACATATTATTTTCCCTTGAACTCAATGAATTGAATCCATCTGTTTGCCTCCTAAAAGAGAAGTGCAGAACAAAAGTAGAATTATTTCTCACATAAATATTTGAAATTAAGACCCCAAGAAGAAACGTCTCTCCTGATTTTTCAGGGTAAGTAGCAACCGTTTTCCACGGCTGCTGTCTCTTGATGATGCAAGTCAAACTTTTTGAACCGGACCATTGTTTTGCTCATTGACTCACCACGATACAGATCACGATGTGAGGGCGCAGATGATACAAGAAAAGGTGATTGCAGACAAAAAACATCTTTTGTGTGTAAGGTAAATACAAAAACAGCATTTTCTGTAATGGGAATAAAACACACGAGGCGATTATGTAATCATGCCAGAATTACAATAACAAAGAGATGAAAGCCTGTAAAGCAGAACCAAGGTCTGCTGGCAACTATAATTCAGACAGTTAAGGTGGTACTAATAAAGTACATTGTTATTTACCAAAATGAGGAAAGGCATTACAAACTGTCCTTGGCACGAGTCTTTTGGGATAGATTTCTTTGTATCATGAATAATGTAACACAACTGGTTGTGAATTGCTTGGGATTTATGAAGACCCACTATGATGTATCACCAGTGGATACCCAGAGCCTCCAGAGGGCATCCGCTATACTGAACAGTCCATGTTATTGCACCATCTGTAGCACTGGGCTATATGCCCGAAATCTTTTCTACGAAAAAATCAAGAGAAAAAACAAAAGAAAAACCAAATAAAAGATAAAGCATATCTTCTTCAAAAGTAAATTAAATTTAAATTTGTTCAGAGAGAATAGCTTCATCCAGTTTGTCATTTAATTAAGACCCGCAAGGTGTAAAAGCGCTGCGTTAGTGGATATCCTTTTTTTTTTTTACTTTTAAATCAGTGTTAAAATAAAAATGTTAAACAATTGTTTAAAAAAGCATGCATGAAATCAATATAGGGTTTATAGGAACAATGCAAACTAAAGTTGATCCGGATTATAGCCCGTGGGTTTCCTCCTCTATTTTGAGCCTCAGACTCAAGCTGGCGTTCGGGAAGTGTGCTGCAGAGTGTGGGTCCGGCATTGGCGGCAAACCGGAGAACCCTTGTTTTTCTCAGCTGTGGGAATCGAGGTCACCGTCTTTGCAAAGAGTAAGCCATGAAAGTGAGCTATCTCATGCCGCGTTTGGTATTTTTGCCGCACGGCAGACAAAATACCTCTGCAACCTGTGAGCTTTGTTGAGTTCATTGCAATTCCGACTGTACGTTGAGCCTTTCATACATAACCTTGTGCTTCGCTCCTGGTGGGTGTTTTCTCGCCTCGTAAATTTTTTGGGGGGCCAACCAGCACGCAGTAGCATTTGTAAAGTTTTGTTTTCTGGTTGAAAGCCAGATCTGAACAGCAGACGTAGCCACTCGTTTTAAATTTATGATTCCAATGTTTTCTGGACTGCACAGAGCTGAAACATCTGTTTGAATTCGATATGAATTCTTCACTAGCAATGCGGCAGGGACGCTTTTCTTGAACAAAATGGTAAAGAATGCAGTCTAAAAATGCAAACACAGTTACGTTGAATCATCTGCCGCCGCATATGCTCTGGCATCGCTGATCTGACGCATTAAATGTCAGGGACAGTAGTAACCTTGCAGCGGGGTTAGTCAGAGACGGAAAATTGATGTAAGTTACTATTGCTTTTTGCAAAACTTTGGGTGATGCCAGAGCCCTTTAGGCAACAGAGGCAAATGCCTGGCCTCTAAGGTGCACCATAAATAAAATTAACCCTCAATATAATTATTTTAGAACTAATTATTAATATTATATCTTAAAGTGTAAAAGCTCATATTGATCCAAAAGTAATAAAAAATGTAATGCTAATAAATTACAAATGATAATACCAAACAATAAGTCCCCCCAGGTGTAAATATTGACTTGACACCCTGTTGTATAAATAATGTATTACTATTATTATTATTATTATTTATTCACTTATTTTCAGATCTTTTTATTTTGTGGTGGGGGGATTTGTATTGGATTTCTGTTTTTATTTGTATTTATTTCTCATTCGTTAGGCATTTCAATTGGCTGGCATGTTATCTTATGAATTAAGGACAATGGGTTTTTTCAACGCTTAAAAAAGAAATTGAATTCAATTTCTTTTTTAAGCGTTTTGTAAATTGACGTTGGAGGGCGGCACCATTTGAATTCTCGCCGAGGGCGCCAGGCTGGGTAGGGCGGGGTTTGGGTGACACAGCAGCGAAAAAAAAACACCGCATTCGAGTCACGTACGGCCTGTCTGATCAGCTGTGAGGTCGTGCGGGTCAATTGCAGCGGCCAAGTGCGCATGAGTGTGAACGATCTGCGCGCCGCTGAGCAAAATGCATGATGATGCGTTACATAATCGCATTATATGGTCTGTATATTAAAAAACATAAAATTGCCAATGGCATATCCCAGCACATTTAAGGCCAACAGCATCAGCAGATTTACCTTATAATTTTGGATAGGTAAAGAAAAGCATATGAAAAATGCAAGCTGTCACCCACTAAAATATTAATTTGTATCGTGGAGTCCCAGGTGGCCTCCGGGATGTGATTGCTCAATGTCGGGTAGAAACCGAGTGATTGTTGGAACTGTTGGAAGAGAGTCTGCTATGTGTTTTCGATTGTTCATGATTGTGTCGTCAAATGTCGACTCGCGAGTGAAGAAGACGGATTTGTCGGATGGGCTTCGGACGCTCTCGTGCGTCGGACCTTTGACTCAAACAGCACAAAAGTCGGCGTGGCACCAATTCAACTATTTCTCCCCTCTGAAGTGAGGTGGCGGCAAACGTCTGTGGCAAATGCAAAGTCTGCATTACACGATAACATAAACATAATCTAGCTTGGCAGCAGATGTGAGAGGCGGCTAATGGACCCGTTGCATGCATCAACCATATTGTGGGGAATGTCACCCCCCCACCACCCGGCTAATCCCACAAAGTCCAGCTAATACCATTGTCATGATGATTATTGTGTGTGTGAATAGACGCACGCGGACGAAACAGAAGACATATTGGCAGAACGCGGGAATCTTCAGGATTTCATAGTTTGCCGAGCACACGCAACAAATGTGTGGTATTAATTGTTAAAGTTTTGAAGCGAATCCAAAATTCAGCCCCCCGATGTCTTAATTAACGCCGCAATGAATTTAACATGCCCTTTCAATGCATTATTAAAACCTTTGCTGAAAAATGTGAAAGGATTACAAATTCCTATTGAGGAGGGAAGAGCTCATCCTCTCCTTTTCTCCTGCCTGACATATTTATTTCCGAAATGGATGAGTCGAGGTTCACAAACAAAGAAGGCAAGTTGGAGTCGTCTCTTTTTTTTTCAGCATTTTCTAGAACCCCCTTAACATGCATTTGTCATCCAAGCTAAATAAAAAGGAGAAAGGAGAAAAAAAAAATATATATATATAATAATAAATAGATAGGAACACATGTATTCCCAAATCTTGCAATTACTGGGTGATTTTTTTGTGTACATTTTTTTTTTCTTTTATACCGTACAGCAGCTATCTAAAAACAACAGCTATCTACGCGGTGACAAATTGGACTTTTATCTCCGGCTATAACATGACGAGAATAATCAGGCGGGACTTACCTCGTCCTGGTAGATGAAGAAAAGCATGATGGACAGAATCTCCAGGAAGAAAATGAGCAGGAGGAGGATGAAGAACTGTGGAGACACAAAGGGTAAAAGAAAGGCTGCCTCAGTTTTTGTTGTTTTTTTTGCGCTGAAAAAACGGGCTGAAAAAAAAAACATCTGGTTTTGGAGAGGTCACGTTGCACGGAAGGGATATCTCGTGGAGGGTGGAGCGCAAAAGTAAGAGAAAAGGGTGACGCTGTGACAGTTTCAAGGAGAGGGAGTTAAAAGTTGCCGCCACGCCTCAATATTTCTAACTGACAAGTCAAGAGCATGTAGGATGGACCCGGAGTGGTGATGCGCTCTTTTTCCTTATTTTGAATGCGTTCAAAGAGGCAAATTTCATCACTTTACTGTACTGCCTCTGAGATGAAGTGCTCGGTCGGTGATCTATCTTTCCGCGGCCCTTTCCAGAGCTGAGAACGCTTCAAGACTCATCTGTCAGCCACTTGACACAGCTCTCCATCTCAAAAGAAGAGGGGGGGGCATCGCCTGTCTGAGCCAGAGAGGCGACAGATACATTACAATCAAGGGTAGGCCCACCATCCGGAGAGCTCAATTCCCGCCTGTGCAGAGCTGTGGAGTAGAACCTGGGCTTACGACCGCCTTTTATTACGAAAAGAAACGGCCCAAGAATTTTTCAATCAAATTTTGAATCGACCTGCACGAACACGCAAACAACAAATTCATGAGCTTTCTGTATTGCGGCGTTGTAGCGAAGCAGTAGTCGCAAGCATTACTCCGTGTTGTTTACATTGTTCATTGTTGCGCGCTCTTATATCGCTTTTTTTGTGATGTTTTCAGTAATTTAGCCCTCATTGTGGTTTCCAAAAAATGTTAGTGCTGCTGGTGTTCAGAAGAAGTTCGATCTAAAGAAAGAATTAACAGCTAAACGTGAGAGCGGTGTTCGTGTTACAGATCTCACCAAGCACTTCGACATGGCTAAGTCAACCATCTTTACAATCCTGAACAACAAAGATGGCCTACAGAAGGCTGATGTGGCTAAAGGGGTGGCTACGCTAACAAAGCAAAGTGATTGTATGTTTGGATTAATGAATGACAGCCAGCCGGTGGTAGCTTTAGCGAGGTTCTCATGTGCGAGAAGGCTTTACTTTGGCTGATTTAGTGAAGAAAACGCAGAGTACAAGTGCTGGCAAGAAGAGAAAGAACACCAGAAACACAGTAACAATTAAAGTTATCTTTAATTATTTCTGTATTTTTTCCACAAATAGACCCATAAAAAAAGTTCAGGATGTTTATTGGGAGTGGAGAACTGATCAATGGGATTGACATGGATTTCAATGAGAAAAATCAATTGGTTTTGCGAGCGGACTTAAAGAACAAATTCAATTCCTAAACCGAGGTTCAACTGTATTTGGACAGTCTTGCGAAAGAAAAAGTTTCAAATTAAGCATTGTGATTGCTTTGCAAAAAATGAGCAAATTATATTCTTTTTTTTTCAACCTGTCCTAAATAATAAAGGGAAGCGAAGCTGTTTTGTATTCCACATGACATCTAAAATTAACACTCGGTGACCAAAGTGGATTTATGAGTCATCATTTTGACGGAAATGTCTTATCCTTCGAGTACGGAAAACTCAAGTGAAAAATAATAGTATTTAACCGTAATCCCAGCTGAGTGACAAGCGCTGCTGCGGTAAGATAAGGGTTAGGCCGTAGTTGAATTAGCGAACTACATTGTGGCTTCGTCAGTTTCCCTTTCTTGAACGCATAGCTGCTCCTCGCGGGGCTCATCACAGTTTTCTGTTTTATGTGTCAATATTCTTGACTCCTCTCTGAATCGCTAATTGGAATATGATTTGAAGAGAGAGCGAAGCCTGACTCCGCTGCTCCAAGAGGGCTGCTGCCCTCTCGGCAAAAGACCCAGTTAACTTAGCAATTCATATCTTGGCGGGGGGAGTACGGTCCTTGAACGCATCAGTGGCTGCTCATCACTGATGTGACTGTGGCAAAATTTTCAATTCTCCATCTTTGCAGGCATCATTGTCATGGCGAACGAGGCTCGACTTTTTTTTTGTATCCTGGAAAATGCACAGGGAGCACGAAACCTTTTCTTAAGGTAAAAAAAAAACAACTCAAAAGCAAAGATGCTGTTTTTAACTTTTTTTTTCCAAAGATACCTGTGTGTTATTTGTATATTTTGAGTCGATGTGAGAGTTCTTTCTCTCACTTCCAGACTGGCATAGAACGGGGCTGTCAGATGGGCCTGAGGCCTTTTCAACAACACCGGCATCAATGAATCACTCAGTGTCTCAGTGGCAACGCAGGTTTGGAATCGATGCCTCTTGTTCTGTCAGACTTCATCGTCTGAGCGTCGTGCTTGGCGTTGTGTGAAATACCAAAGGCTACATTTGGAGGGGTTTCTTTCAGGTGTTTATTTCCAGGTTGAGCAGAGCCTACGAAATCCCGTAATGACTTTGGATTAAACTTTTTTGGTCTTTGGAATGGAGCAAAAAAACACTTGTTATAACAGATCATGTGAAAAAGGATAAAGAAAAAGCGAGTGCCCTTAGGATAATGTGAAAATGTCAGTAAGGACACACAACTGCTTCTCGTATCCCACAAAGCAATGATGTATGACCTTTTTAAGTGTGCACTTCAGCCAGACTTCTGCAGCCAAAAGTACAAAATAATGAGAGAGACCCATTGAGATGCAGGGAAAATGGCCTGTTCTTTAGTAAACTCAGCATTTCCTGATTCCCTCCACGATTGTATTGCACCTTCATCATTCATTTCTGAAATACTTTAAACACCGGCCCCAGAGTTCATTTTGCATGATCCACCAGATATTACAAACACTTCCATGAAATTTCGCAGCCCCTCCCCCTCTCGAAAACACTTGCTGGAGGAGGCACGATTGGTCCTCTGAGATCGTGATGTTGCATGGAATAGCAACTGGACTTCGTGAAAATTGAGAAACTGATATGCGCCGGTTTTTGGAAAACAAAACTGCCAGTCATCCCTCATGGTTCTGGGAATATTTCCCTGTTAATTTGCTCTTGTGAGGAAACGTAGCGTTCGACCACAGGCAATACTTGGACTGAATTGGGTCACTGGATAGCACATGAACGCATTGCGCTGTTACAAGAAAGCTGTTAAATCAACCTGGAGGAATTACAAACTGCTGCGCCACGAATTGAAGAAATTAAGTATAAATAATCAAATTAATTTGTGAGAGGCGTAAAAAGGCCAATATAAAAGATGCGTTCGTAAATTCTCGGGCTAAGGAGTCGCTCTAAAGCAGTTGTGTTCTTAATGGAACAATTAAAATGGCACTTGGAACTTCACAGTAGTAAACTAACCGCGGGAAATATCTTCTTCGAGAAGAAAAAAAAAACAAAAGGAAGAAACTGCATTCCAGTAGGACCCAGGTAGTTTTGTCTGAGGGATCTTGTGCAAATGGACACTGCAACACAATACTCAAGGTATATCTACATACATAGTTGTGTACAAACCCCAACCTCAATGAAGTTGGGATGCTGTGTAAAACAGAAATTAAAGCAGAATACAATGATCTGCGAATCACTTTTCAACCTATGTTCAGTTGAATACACTCCAAAGACAATATATTTCATGTTCAAACTGATAAAAGTTTTTTTTGTTTGCAAATATTTACTCATTTTGAATCTGATGCCACCAACACATTCCAAAAAAAGTTGGGACACAGGTAACAAAAAAGACTGTTGAAGTTGAGGAATGCTCAAAAATCACCTGTTTGGAACATTCCACTGGTGAATTGGAAACAGGTGAGTGCTGTAATTGGGTATAAAAGGAGCATCCTCGAAAGGCTTCGTTGTTCACAAGCAAGGATGGGGCGTGGTTCGCAACTAGCCCTGCCTGCAGTCCAGACATGTCTCCTATTGAATATATGTGGCGCATAATGAAGCGCAGAATACAACAACGGAGACCTCGGACTGTTGAGCAGCTGAAGTTGTTGAAAGCAAGAATGGGAAAGAATTACACTTACAAAGCTTAAACAATTGGTGTCCTCAGTTCCAAAACACTTATTGAGTGTTGTTAAAAGGAAAGGTGATGTAACACAGTCGTAAAAATGCCCCTGAACTGGAATTGGAATGTGTCGTGTGCAGCAAATTCGAAACAAGTGAATATTTGCAAACAACATCAAAATCAGTTGGAACATTAAATATCTTGTCTTTGAAATGTATTCAACTGAAAACTGGTTGAAAATGATTTGCAGTTCATTGTATTCTGTTTTTATTTATTTGCGTTTTACGCATCGTCCTGACTTCATTGGACTTGGGGTTCGTAAACGTTACACGGAGACGGGTCTGTTGTGTGCTTTCTCACCGTCTCACTGTATTAAATATTTCTCAAAACAGGCTAGGATACCATTAGACCACTGCCGCACGGTTCTGCTGCGTTGCCATTATTCAATATAAAATACATGAATGTCTTTGCAGCAGCGACGGGAAAGATTAATATGAATGAATGAAATAAAACAATAAGAGCCTTTAACAGGTCTTCTTCCCCTGCCTTTGAGACAGCTATTCTGTGATACATGGTAAAACTATGCCCTGCCAGTTACAATATTTCAAACAAGCGAGTTCTTTTGTATTGTCCGGGCAGTTCGAGACACAAATACATTACCAAGAGCAGGAAAAGGGCACAAAAGCCAGCAGAAGTATGCCCCCTTGCAGAGGTCTTCATTCACACCATGGCTGTATCCATGGAATGAGCTACTGCAGGTACAGACGGCCAGAAACAAATTTTGCTGGGGTCAAGTAATCCACTGGAAAACACTATTTGCTGCTTTTGCAATCACTTTTCACCATAATAATTTCATTTGGAGCTCTTAAAACTTGCAGAGTAGATGCGGAAAAGGTGAGGAAGAAAGCATTTTTTTTCTTATTGTATCACTAGAGTTCATATATAACCTTGTCATTGTAATGGAGGTGAACTCAGTTTCTTCATTCATGTTGTGCATAAGTAGAACAAAATCTGAAGATGTTGCTGCCCTATTTTTAATAGTCTATTTCCATACAAAGATTAGTATTCACATTTATACTCATATGCTTGATCTATTCTACTAGGCGTCTTAATTGGTATTGTGTATAAGTAGAATAAAGAATATGAAGCTATTGGGGCATATCATAATGCTGCCCTATTTGTACGATGGCCTAATTCCATACAAAGACTAATATTCACATTTCTACTCATATTCTGTTATCGAATATAGTTTTCGATTATCTCTTCAAAACCTCTTTAGAGGTCATTCTAAATGATAGTTGGAAACAGTTGCCTCATATAAGGTTCATCACTGGATACATCCGTAAGCAGGAGAGCGGTTTTCGCTTCCTGATTTTTCTCTCCGTCTGCAGGTAAATGCCACTCAAATAACGCCGACACATGCCACGGAATAAACAACCCCATCAGTATAAACCTGGTCAAGTGACGCTTAAAAAGCTTTTAATTCCAGTCATGGAGGGCTGAAGGTTTGCAGTTGTTTAGTTTTTGCTCTGTGAGATTTAATGAGGTGTGGCTGGTCTGTATCTAACAGGCCTTCTGGGAGAAGCAAAAAACATGCAGGACAGACAACAGCTCTGGAGGCTTTTCTTGATTTATTCTTGTTTGCAGCTTATTTCATTACAGTTGAGTGGTTGAAAGCATTGAAAAAATAGTGCTGCAATTCCTCACTTGGAGCTCTGATTTACGCTGTAATATTTGCTTTGCGTTTAAGGACACTATATTACCAGTATAGTCGAATAGATCATGGAAGTAAACACAAATGTAAATATATTTAAGACATTCTGCTAAGCGCAAAGAAGGCATTCATATAATAATATTACTGGTAAGGCATTCAGGCAGCAGTGTTGGATGAGTGTAGAAAAGTGTCTTTACAATTGTGGCCTGGTTGGAAACACATTCAGTATTAATTTTATGCTGAAAGTCAATGTAATTCACATAATCTTTTCCATATAAATAAATGCCGTTTTCTTGTTGGTCTTATCTCAAGGTAATGTTTGAAAACAAAATAAATTGTGGCGAAAAATGTTAAATAATCCTGTTCCGCTTCAGCCACTGTTGTTCTTTGAGCAGTGGGTGGCGCTGTCTGGTCACATGATCATTACTCCGGCAAATGCGCAAGAGGTGTACTTCCCTTTTTGCTCCCGCGAACAACGTGAGAGTACCGACTAGGCGCCAACCAAGTTGTTAAGTGAATTCTGTTTTCTCGCTTAGCAAAAAGCCGAGAAATAGTTTGATATTGGCATTTTTAACAGGATTGGATTTGACACAGGAGGAACACCCAGGGACTTTGGTGTTAACACTTCGAGGTAATGTTAGCATGCTAACAAGTGATTCTCACAGAGAGAAAAGTAATAAAGCTGGTGAAATAGTTTGATTCCATTTGAAGTCCAGGAGCCATTGGTTTGATGAACCAGGGACATTTTATTTACGCTCAGTTTAAACTTCATTTTCCATCACAATGTGCTTAGACCACAATGTTATTCCCAATTAGGCCTATGCAATTTATGCAATTGTCTCTCGCTCCTGTGGTAAAAAATAGCATTTGAAAAGCCGCGAGAGCCCTGGAAGTTATTAAGTCCTCTGTGACATCTATTTCCACGGGCTACACAATATTTCAGGATAAGAACTACAATCAAAGTCCAGGCATATAATTGATTTCTCCTCCTACTGAGATTTCAAGGAGCATGAAAGCTACAAAGACTCTTTGTATGTCCATCTTGTCAGACACAAACTCCATCAGCACTTTTGAAATCATAGCCTTCTGGGATGTTGCTGTCATGAGGATGTATGAACGGTGGTAATGGCTTTTCTTGTGGTGGGTCCAGTGACTTTTACAGCCGTTATATCTCAGACCCGTTTCTGGCTGCTCGGTGTAAACAATCTGTTCCAGTTGCTGCAGCCCTGATCTCCCCTTGTGACTAATTATGGGCTAAGTAAAGTCACAGACTCACCAGCCTCTCATCTGTGACCTTTGAGCTGTAATGATTTCGAGTGTCTGAAGTCATCGGTGTTAAATGTGACTTTTAGTACTTATTACCTTGATGAAAATCATAAAATATTAAACGGTAGCATGAAAAAGAGTAAAAGAAAAAAAAAAAGCTAAGGGCCACGCAAGAAACAAGATGCAGATCAAGCCATTCCCTTTAAAATTCACGATCAATGTATTTCCAACAATCACCACGAATAACTGGGACAAAAAGAAGAACAAAACAAATACATAAGTATTTCCAGAAATTTCATAATACGTACATATATATTTGATGATTAAGGTCATCACTGAAAGTTGTTGGAAAGTAACAAGATAATCAGAAGGAATATTTCTGGTACAAGGTCAAATCCAAATGACAAATTTCGGTTTACAGATCACTGATCAAATGCCGAAGATGTGATATTCAGCTGCTATTGTTCGGCATCAGTTTCTGTTTCTGCGTTTTCTGTCCTCATACATAACATCTTCGGGGCAGGGTTACCGGATTCCTTGATAGTTTTGTCAGAAATCTGAATTGCTAATGATGTGACAGGACCGGCAGCAATTTGTAATTCAAATCCTTCCAAGTGAATAGTGACAATATTTTTGTACTGGAATGAACTTTTTCTTGGCCTTTGCTTCGACTCTTACCAAAGGCACAGTACAGTGACAACATATCTCCACACACTGTTTCTAAAAGGGAATGGAAACATATTATAAATATTGCATAATCTTCAGGAATTCCGGTGTTACATGTTTTTATAAAGTCAGATGTCCGCAAATTCTAAATATAACTAAACTGGGGACAAACTCTCACTCTTTTTTCCAAACAATTCTGTGCTTGGGTCAGACACCAGATATTGGAAAAGAACTGTTATTTGTTGATATTTCTTTCACTTCCTAGTACCTATCACTCTCTTGGAATAAATTAGTAAGAAAAATTTGCAATGCTCACTCAGTTTAGGCAGAAATAGACGATTAACAACAAAAAAAAGGGCTTGGAATGTTGTTTATTTGTGAGATTGGTTTACACACTCCCGTTCCCGGCTGTGTTTATTTTTAGCCGTCGTTGCAAAAATCCAAAGCCACACAACACAAGAGAGATCCTGGCTAAAGACCTCAACCCAAAAAAAAAAAAGAAAACTTCAATATTCAGTGCCTTGTTTGGGAAAAAGGCTTATAAAACTGTGACTGAGGTTCATAGTATCCTATTATAAGGCTAAAAGAAGCACATGATTGTACTTCTGCCACCAGACACTCCTCAAAAATCTCCCAGCAACATTGCAATATTCTGTCTCCTGCATCAGCGATTGACACGCTAATTGGCCCTGAAATATTGAAGGAGAACCATCTTCCCTCTCCACGAGGAAGCGATGCTCTGCCACTCATTAAGGCAGACTCCTAATTTGCCCATTCTCATTATATTGACACAGCACAAGAACCGGTGTGATAACTGTGTCGTGGCTCACACTAATGATTGACACTAAGACTTATTCCCACAGAGTTCATAATTGCTTACTTCTGCTGTGCCAATTTTTTTAATGATTTTTTCAAAATTATTAATATTCTTTTAGATAAATCATGTGCAGTGTCAGTGTTTGAGGCTTGAGGTGGTGTATTCAAAATATTTCAAGCCATCCCTCTTCAAGGGGATGGGGGGCGGGGGGGGGGAGTCAGTGGGTCTTCATCTCGATCCCACAAAGGGGAATTAATGAAAGTCCATAGGGGACTCTATTCAAAGGATACATTTAAAATGGAAAAATTCATTGTATTTTGCATAAGCGACCAGAGGAAACATAAAGGAAAAATGATGTTATTCAATTCTCAGTTTCATATAGCTACATCCCAGCATGAGTATATTAAGATGGAAATATAGAAGTGGTTTGATATATAATTTTTTATCCCACTATACAGGGGATCATATTCAAATACTAGAGCAAACATGATTTGATCCAAACAATGTGTGATATATATAATACATTTCCACTTTGCCACACAATTTTTTTTTAAATTGAATTTGCCTATTTGCCATAATCCCATAAAAGGAAAGAGAACCTAGATACCTAACTCTACTCTGTGTATTGCAGAACCGCTGTTCCACAAGTTAGCTAAGCGTAATGAATGTTGACATCTCTTCAAGTGCTTTATTTCAAAGAATTGGCCTAACTGGACTGAAACGCAACTGAATATTTTTGCATTTAGCTGAAAAAAATAAAAAAGTCATCGTAAAAGTGGACATAAATTGCTTCTACAATATGTTTATTTTGGCATTAGGGGCAGATCTCCGGCTCCAACGTGCAGACGTTATCTTTCCGAACAAAATCAAGTTTATAACATTAAAATAAACAGTTTTTTAAAATGATTGTGTTGGGTTGTTGTTTTTTTCAGAGACTGAAATGAACGAGCAGTGCGAAAAAAAAAAAAACTTCAGGGGCCCAGGATATGTTTCTCGCACTCATTAAACCATGCATTGACCTTCTCTGCTCCACCGGGGGGCGAGGGGAGCACAGCCACATGGACTCCATCATTTACTCAGTCGAACCTTGATAATTTGTCCCGCCCATATTTATTTTCCACTCGAACATTCAGACTCACTTTGCTGTCACACAGTCCCCGCTGTAAGCTTGACTAACAGCTTCAACTATTTATCTTCAGTCGAATGGTTTCATAAAACAGCATTCTTTTGGTTTCCGCTGTTTGTTTGTATTTGTTTTTGTCATTTCTACTGCCCCTCGTCGTTCTGTTAGGCAAACAGAAAAAAAACAGCAGTGTTGATTGCACGCTGGCCAGTACTTAACAACAGGATTGTTTTGGTCATGTTTTGGTCAATACACTCCATGTTCTTTATTGTCGTTCTGAATGAAATTCTTTTCTCTTCCCGTTTTGAGGCAGGCTGTAGTCACATCATATGACTAAAGCTTTTGACAGAATTTGATGCTGGTGATCATTTTGATGAAGATGAAGGCCATGGTTTTGCTAATGTGTGAAAATTGAATTTCATAAATTGCATTTTAACTGATTGCACATTTGCTATAAGCCTTTTTTCTCCTTCTCTCATCGTATCTAATTGCAAGTGTGTATCCTGTTTTTATCAGGCGTATATGGCCGTGACGACATGATTGATATTTCTTCTGTATTTTCTGCTGATTGCCGCATTGTTGTCAGCACATGATTGACAATAGCAATCATAACCCCAAACAAACAAACAAACAAAGGGAGCAGTTGCAATAATAAATAAGTAGAAATCATTTTACGAATAAAAAACCTCATAACTTCCATGAAAGTATCTCCATTCAAAGACCACTTTACTTTTGACATAAAAATGCTTTTTACATTCATAGTTTCTGTAAAGTGTATTCAGATGGGTGCCCTCCTAGGTTTTTGTTTTTTTTTTACCAATGAGTCCGCGATAACTAATGCCATATTTCTCTGTGGTGTCGGTTTTTGATTGAAGACCCATTTATTGATTGGATCACAGCAAATCAGAATATCCTGTTGCGATCCATGAAGGAAAGGTTGTTCGAGCTTCAGCAGCAAGGTTTGAAGGTGGAGCTTATTTGATTGAGCTATTTAATTAACCATGTTAACATGAGTTAATTGTCAATGGCCTCAAGCCTGTCATTTAGGGGGCTTCATGTACAGAGAATTACTTGGACCAACACAACTGATGATACATAGAATAATCACTTTAATCACATAACAGATGAGGTAAATCTGACCTTGTGATGACTTTTATTTTATATAAATAGGAATGGGAATTTGGGGTAAAACTTGTGTCAACACCAAATATTCGAATCGAACCATGAATTTCAGTCGATAGCCTACAGGGTACCCTTGGAAATTGGGTTCCTGTGAGGTGAAGAGGGAGAGGAGGAAGGCATGTTCGGAAGCAGATTGAGAAGAGGAAAGGCAAGAGTTTGGGACTGAGAGTACGGACTTTGAATTTTGGGACGATGACAGGAAAAGCCAGAGAGTTGGTTGACATGATGCAGGGAAGGCAGGTGGACAAACTATGTGTCCAGGAGACTAGGTGGAAAGTTAGCAAAGCGAGAGGCTTAGGATTAGGTTCAAAGTTGTACTATCATGGTATTTAAAGGAAGAGAGATTGAGTAGGGGTTTTCTCGAAGGAGGAGTTTGTTCGGAATGCTCTCAAGGTGAACAGATGGGAAGATAGACTTATGAGTCTTAAACTGGAAATTGAAGGTGTGATGCTTCGTGTTGTTAGTGGATATGCCCCACAGGTGGGATGTGGGCTGCAGGAGATGGAGAAATTCCGGAGTGAGTTGGGTGAAGTTTAGCAGACTATCCCCAGAGGTGAGGGAGTGGTGCTTGGTGCGGACTTCAATAGACATGTTGCTGCAGGCAAAAGAGGTGATGAAGAAGGTTTGGTATCCAGGATTGGAACAAAGAGGGACAGATGGTGGTAGACGTAGCAAAAAGGATGGACATGGCTGTCATGAATCCTTTTTTCCAGAAAAGTTAGAAACAAAGGGTTATTGGATAGAGGTTGTTGGATAGACGATATTTTCTGAGGAAGATCAGTGACTGCAAAGTACTGGAGATCGGAAGAGCACACGTCT
>CAAKHD010002661.1:0-20258 GCA_901007705.1 Fistularia tabacaria | reverse complement strand
TACACGACGCTCTTCCGATCTGTAGCAAAAAGGATGGACATGGCTGTCATGAATCCTTTTTTCCAGAAAAGTTAGAAACAAAGGGTTATTGGATAGAGGTTGTTGGATAGACGATATTTTCTGAGGAAGATCAGTGACTGCAAAGTACTGGTGAGTGTGTAGTCAGACAGCATTGGATGGTGTTTGGGAGGATGATTCTGGTGACAAGAAAAATAAAGAGGAAAAAGGCAGAGCAGAGGGTGAAGATGTGGAAGCTGAAAAGGGAGGAGTCTTGTTTTTAGGGAGGAGTTGAGGAAGGCTCAGGGTGGCCAGGGTGATCATGAGACTGTGTGGTGGAATGAGGAAGTGCAGGAGTATATACAAAGGGGATTTAAGAGAGCAGACAGGGGTAGAGGGAAAGGCAGCGCAAAATAAGGTAGGGGGAGCAAAGGGAGCATGATGACTTGTATGCTTGTCGAAATCTTCTTGTAGTGGCAGCAGGATTTGAATTTCTTCACTTGAAGACGTTTCAATTTAACTGATGAAGCCTCTTGGATGAGGGGTGAAACATCTTCATGTGAAGAAATTCAAGTCCAGTTGCCACAATGATCTGGATGATTGAGAACCTCAACAGAGATGACTTGTATGCTAGGTTGGACAGTAAGGAGGGAGATAATGATGTCTACAAGTTGGGAAAACAGAGAGATGGAGATATGAAGGATGTACAGCAGGTCTGGGTGATAAAGGACAGAGAGGGAAATGTATTGACAGATGCTAGAAGAGTGAAGGGAAGATTGAAAGAGTACTTTGAAGAGCTGATGAAAGAGGAAAAGGACAGAGAGGGAAGGGTAGACTATTGTGACTATTGTGGAACACAAAGCAGCTGAGATTAGTGGGGTGAAGTGAGAAGGGCAGGGAAGAGGATAAAGAGTGGTAACGCAGTTGGTCCTTATGATATACCTGTGGAGGTATGGAAGTGTCAAGGAGAGGCAGCAGTAGAGTTTCTGATTAGATTACTCAGCAGGATTTTAGAGAACGAGAAGATGCCTGAGGAGTGGAGAAGAAGTGTGATGGTGCCCATTTTCAAGCATAAGGGAGACGTGCAGAATTGCATTAAGTATAGAGGGATAAAGTTGATGAGCCGTACAATGAAGTTATGGGAAAGAGCAGTGGAGACGAGACTGAGTGCAGAAATCAGCATTTGAGAGTGGCAGTATGGTTTCATGCCGAGAACAAGGACTACAGATGCATTATTTGCTTTAAGAATGCTGATACAGAAGCCCAGAGACGGTCAGAGGGAGCTGCATTGTGTCATTGTAGACCTAGAAAAGCATATGACAGGATGCTGAGAAATGAATTATGACATTGTATCAAGCAGTCTGAAGTGAGAAGAATGTTAGACTGGTGCAGGACATGTATGCGAGATATGCGACATTGGTGAGGTGTGCTGCAGGTGTGACTTAGAAGTTCAAGGTAGAGCTTGGACTACATCAGGGATCAGCTCTGAACCCCTTCTTGTTTGAGTGGTGATATACAGGCTGACAGATGAGGTTAGACAGGAATCTCCGTGGACTGTAATGTCTGCAGATGACGTGATCTGTAGTGAGAGCTGAAAACAGGTGGAGGAAAGTCTAAAGAGGTGGAGGTATGCCCTGGAAAGGAGAGGAATGAAGGTTAGCCACAGCAAGACCGAATATATGTGTGTGATGAGAGGGACCCAAGTGAAACAGTGAGGGTACAGGGAGTGGGGATAAAGAAGCCAGAGGTCAGAGAAGCCAGACTCAGATGGTTCAGTCTTGTACAGTGGAGGGATAGTGAATATTTTGGTAGAGGGTAGCTGGGATTGGAGCTACCAGACAGGGGGTCTAGCATTCATTGCTATACAAGATGTTACAATCCCTTGTGCCAATATCCTAAGAAAATACATCAAGGAGCCCAATTCAGGCTGTAGAGAAGCCATCTAAACTAGAGGAAGACCGAAGAGAAGATTTATGGATGCAGTGAAAGAGGACATGAAGTCAGTTTGCGTGAGAGCAGAGGATACGGAGATTCGAGATGGAAGGGGGTGATCCGCTGTTGCGACACCTTAAGGGAAAAGCCAGACGTAAAAGAAGAAGAAGAAAATCGAAATGTGAAAATAAAGTACTGACGTGTTGAATGCTTTCTCCTTTGTGCACTTTTTCTTACAGTATATCAGGTGACTTGTCAATCATTTTCAGTTAATTTTGGAGCTGAATACACTGTCAATTTCTTGATAGCTGATGTCTTTTTCTTTCTTTAGGTCATTTTGATAAAGATTTTTTTAGAGGACTAATTGCCAAAATTGACTCATGACAGATTGCCAAGACTCAGAGAAGACTGAAATGGATTCCCTAAAGAAAAAGTTGACAAGCTTATGATTAAACGTTACCAAATCATTATTATTATTATCAGAAAGATTTGTCGAAAATTAATGAAGATCATAAAACACATTGTCATCCAAACGGATATCATTGAATATCACAGGCAGTTCTGAATCTAAGTTTCTTGTTACATTTTTCATTTCAAATGTTTCGGTGATTTAAAGCCCAAGCAACATGTTTTAATTCAACCATGTAGTTCAGGGGTGCTCTTACTTTTTTAGCTTACAAGCTACTCTTAAAATTACCAAGTCAACATGATCTACCAGCAACATGATCTACCAGCAAAAAAAAAAAAAAAAAGAATATATATATATATATATATATATATATATATATATATATATATATATATATATATTGTTTCCCTGGCAGAACAGCATGAACATGTATGGCATGTATGGAACAATACAATTCTGTCAATTTTTGGCCATTACTTCAGTCTAATGATGTCTTGCACTGAATTGACTCAAACAAATGTCCACCAGCCATGGTGGGACCGTATTCAGATTGAGATCTCAGATTGGCTGTACTGCGTGTCAATCAAGCAAGTCAGCACCGCATGGGGATAGATGATAGGCTAATGGCTATTTGTAATGACACACGATCAAAACTACCTGGACTGTAGTGGGTTCTGTGGCTCGCAGTTAAGTCGTTTTTTTCACGATGTGCAGTTGAGTTTATTTTTAAAGACAGGGCTCTGCAATCGGCCCGTGTTGCCTTTGCGATCGACCAGTAGATCGGTATCGACGTGTTGAGTGCCACTGATGTAGTTGATTTGTTGTTATTACCTAGTTTTGACTGATCCTTCAATCGCCATCCAGATTTATGCAAAATAGTTTTTCCCGGAAATGTCAACCAGGCAGAGGCTGCCAGTGTCGAAATGTGAAAGCCCGGACGAAACGCATATATTGATATGTCTAATATATAGTTGTATCTAAAATACTTTTCACATCCGTCCGTCCTTTTTCGTAGAGTCGACAAGAGCAGCAAACGCATCTTGCAAATAACTTACTGTCAGCAGCAGAGGACGGCTCTCTTTGACAGCACCCACACAGCCAAGACAGCCAATCACCATGATAATGGTCCCCACGGCGATGAGCAGGTTTGCTGCCGACAGGGAGGGGAGGGATGATGAAAGGGTAGCAAAGTTTCCCTGGGTCACCGAGAGCCACACTCCCACCCCGAGGATGCCACATCCTCCCAACTGCAGAGGAAACACAGAGGCATAAAACTGTCATTGCAGCAAGAAATCAATGTTTATCCCCAAAACAGTTTCACACATAAAATCATACGCGAGTTTTCATTTGGGTTTTTTAATTTAATATATTGCACGTTGCTGATGGCTTATAAAGATGCACAAGCATACATGTGAGAATTAAAAGCAACAGGCCTGCAGGGGATGAACAGATCCATTAAAATAGTAGCGCGACGAGAGGTGACTTTACGAGCGAGCCCCGGCACCCCAAACCGACACTCGCATGGCTGCTTTCAAACACAATAAAATCATTTATTATGACGGAAGGTACATTTTCATGACCGTGCGTCCGGTGCAAGTAAGCCACTGACCATCCACACGGGTTGAAGGAATTCAAACATGAACACAGAATAGGTTCTTAAAACTCCAGTCATAGCTCTGTTTTTTTGTGGAAATTTGAACTGAACCAGATATACACCCTCACAGCACGAGGTGCATGCGGCCGTGCAAATACCAAAAAAGGCCACGCAAAACCACCTCGGTTTCGACAATCAGTCAGGTGCATTGCGTTACACAGATGAAGCCTCGGTCATTGGCTGCATTTTATTGCAAGCCGACACATACACACCCAAACACACACACACACACACACACTACGGAGTTACTCCGCTCTGATTGCTGTTAAGACGACACTGGCGAGAGTTAAATGCATTATTTATGGTATTTGCTAAATGTCAGCGTTAAACGAACTGCCGTTTAGAATGCACTCATGGATGCAAGCGGCACGGCGTGCATGCAACGACCGAATCTCCTGATGCATTCGTGCTGGGCAGGCGACACATGACCGTCGAAGCAGAGAGCCTGACACGCTTTCGAAATCAAGTGGGCTTTGTCAAGGTGAGGTTGATTACAGCCACGACCTCTCATCGTGAAACAGGGACTGCGGATTGAATACAGATTTTAAAAACGTTTTCAAAATGTTTTAAATCGTTTCTTCGGAACGAGAAAGGGCAATTTTAAGGCAGTTGCTTCCAAAGAATCCCTTCATCAGTCAAACCCTTTTAAACTTCACTGCGCGTCTGCATTAAGAGAAACACGTCAGAGATTTTAAGGGTTTAATAAGACCGTGACAATTTAATCAGGGGATCTGAATTCTTCACTAGAGATTGCTTTTCCCTGTTTTTAAATTCCTGTGTGCATCTCTTTCAGAGGACACCTCAAAATGAACGCCGTTAACTCAAAAAGCCCCATCACGCTTCCAAACAATAACGCGCATAATATTTTATTTTTTTCAACCTTATTCCATAATCTCAGCCTGACGCAGCAGATAAAATAGTATTCTTATCTACATTCTATAATTTACAGGTTTTATGCTTATTTTTGTCAGCGGAGGATTACCATTAGCCAGTTGATCCGCAACTTGCAGCATCAGCAGAGCCAGAGCTGCTGGAGCAGTCAGATTTGTAGCGAGGAACACTGCAGTGTCACGTATGACTTTGAACCAATGACAAATTGTTTACATTTGTTCGGGGCCCCCGAGCAGCACTTTGCCTCGTGGCCCCAAGGAGGTTCGGGACCCGACACTTGCACTTTCACGTGCTAAAGAGGCTTTTCACCTTCAGTTCAGGAAATGTCAGAAAGTTACCAAACATGGAGGATTACGGTAATACCGCTGGCTGTGCTAAAAAGTTAATTTAATGCTGGGTTACCTTTGAATTCACTCTCACATTAATTCTCCAGAAATTTAACACCATATACCCAAATAATAAATATACTTACTAAAATCCTAGCTCATGATTTTAAAGCCGATTTTTACCCAATACTACAGTAAACAATCTTGTCAACAACTGGTGGGGGCATGATGGTTGATTTGTCTTGTGCCGCTGCCCTATAGCAACCATCTGTCACATTTTTTACCATAAAATCTGCTCCTTTTGCTAAATCCGTGTTGTACTTTCGGAGGAAATGTTGCGTGGATTCGCAAGTGTTGATGAATTTGTCGTCATTGTTACTGAACACTTCTTGTTATTGAATGCAAAACCAACGGCTGTCATCAATGGCCCGCACTTAAAAAATGTCAGCTGCTATAAGAGGATTTATTTTTTATTCCTGTGCCTCGTGCATCCCAATATTTGCCTTTAGAGGCAGACGCTAACAAATTCACGACATGTGTCAGGCACATCCACAAAGAGCATCCATCATATACACACAAATACACACACAGACTAGCTTGTGCTGACGGTAATCCCAATGGCAATAGAATTTACGTGGCTAAGTACATGACCGCGACAGTCCCCTCACCCCAACCCCACCATCACAAAAAAAAAAATCCGCCTTTTTCGAGTGCAACACTAGATCTTATTTAATGAGCCCCTCATGTCAGAAGAGGGACAAAGCTCAAATAAAAAGCACCCATGGGGTTTAGATTTCTGATCAACATCTTCCACAGCTGGATAATTTCACCACACTGAAGGGCCTTTTCAGGTCATTGCTGCTCACAGCAGACCCTTACAGTGCCCGGGGGTGTATTCTCAAACGACGACGGGCTGCAAGGAGATGGATTGCTGAAGGACGAAAAGTGAATGGTGGAGAACAGTTTGACGTCAGCACAATGTGTTGGAGGACGTAGAGCTGCTATTCACAGCAACAGAAAAGGTCCAGCGCAGACTTTTGACTCCTTTATTTTCAACACCAGTGCACGGCGATGTGTGGATGCAAGTGGAGTCATGCTTGAAAATCAGGGATTCATTGATGGACGAAACCCAAGTTTGCTATGATAGGCACTGTTTAACAGCAAGGCTTTGTTATTTATCCAGGGGCTTCCCAAAGTGGTGGGTGAGGACCAGTCCCTCTGATTCACATTGAAAAGCCTATATGTTGAATATATTTATTTATTTATTTTTTAAATACTTCTCAATAATTATTAAAAAAAAAAAAAATACATTTTAAATCACGGTTTTCCAAATCATTATTCAATCCAAAGTTCACCGAAAGACGACAATTTTAAAAAAATACTTCTTAGTCGATGCCCATTGTAAACACACTATATCATGAAATTTTTCATGAAATTGAATATCGTTCGTAAGTCAGCGCTTAGACTTCACCTGTAAGACTAACTGCTCATGGTAGTATCATAGCTATTACCAGCATTAATATTATAATGGAGAAAGTAAGGCTCCCCTGATGAATTCAGTTTATTCACTTTATTTGATCCGACATCGAGCAGTGAAGCGGAAATGCACACCGTAACATCATTTTGATGAAAGCGCATTTTTTCTGAATGGAAGTTCTACCAAATAAACAATTGAGCTGCAGACGTTCTTGATCTCGGCTTGCAGTTTGTAACTCGGTCGGATGTTTGAAAGGCCGTGTTTGTAATCGCTTTCATCTCTCTGGAGCTATGACAACTCCCGCGTACGTTCCTCTATTAATTTGAGCACTTTGTCATGAGCACCATCCAGAATATTGTTTGCGTCATTTACCATGTTTCATCCATTATCTGTCTGGAGCAATTTTGTTTTGCCAAACCTGTATTTAGTTTGACCCACGAGTGCGAATCCAGCGATATCTGCCAGTTTTTTGTTTTTTGATCCGACTTATTGAGAGAAGTCTCGTCAACAGTCGAGCCGAATATAATTTTTTTATTTTGCCTCCGCCTGATACATACTTACATTGTACTGTGGTTAGAATGTATTGCATATTATGACACTGTATGAGAAAATGAGTAAATTCCGATCCAAGCATTTCTCATAAATAAGGCGCTACTTAACAACATATTGATTCATAAGCAATATGCAAAGTAGTTACTGCTTTAGAATGCAAATATTAAGTAAATAATATACAATGAGGAAGAATACAATGCATGTTAATAATTAATTGCATAGAAGTGTCCGCCCGAAGCGGGAGACAGAGATAAATACTGTGGACCACAAAGGCATGAATTTTTTGGGAAAGTGCGTTTGAAATATACCTCTTATTAATATTTAGCACTCCACAGCATCTTGTGTGGACGTAATCCAGCTACCGCTGAGAAGCCCGCTACTTCTCATGCTAGCTAGATGCAGAGCCACGAGCCCTATGCCCCCAAACCCTCCCTTTCCCTGAAGGGCGTAACAATGAGATTTAACTTTTGCAGAAGTCGTTCCATGATGACATGAAAGATGGGAGAGAGCTCGCGTTGACTGAATGTCAGACATTTCGCGATGAGCGTCTGTGGCTACTTTTTGTTTGCAAACGTATTCTCAACGTTCTCTGTCTTTGAAAATACACTATCTCACTTGGTTAAAAAATGAATGCATGGATTTGTGTCTGCTTGAGTAACTTCAGCTCATTCTTTCCTGAGCTTTCCTAGGGCTCCCTGAATCCCAAAAGAAAGGTGTCCTATTCATCAAAGAACCGGTCTCACCGCACACTAATCTTTCCTAACATCTCAAACAACCACTGAAGTCTTCTCGAGATCCAAAATGAAGCATTTATTCACCTCGAAACCCTTTCACAGTCTTCAACATCCGTGGTTCAAAGCAAGCATGGCTTTTTGTAATTTCATATTTTTATTTTGTTGAGTTTTCTCCCTTTGCTCTTATTCCTTCCAGCATGTCTGTGTCTTCAGGTTTAAAAAAAAAAAAAGCAACAACAGCGTTTATTTAGGCTCCAATAGCTTAAAATATTCCGCTCAGGAGCTGCCAAACGCCATACTAGCATTCAGAGAGCCTTAACGTAACCAAACAAAAAACACGCATATGATAATCAAAGCAAAGCGGGGCCCCCTCTCAACCCAGCAGCAGCAGGGACAAAGTAGAAGGCATGAAAGGACACCACGTTTTTCCGCAGAAGCTTTGCGCAACAGGCAAAGATGAACATCCTGTGCTGGCACCATGATGTAAGCTTAGATGAATTTCAAACAGCGCACAAACTTTCACACACCTTTTAAAGGTCACATTTGCTTTCTTATTAAATTCAGGGACTGCACAGCAAATCTCATTCCTTATTATTATTATTTTTTTAATTTCTCATGATTTTTTTTTTTTCAAGCCATTTACGGAGTAATTCTTGGCTCCTCAGGGAAGCCATTGATGCCCAAATAAGTTAATGTAACCTGGGGGATGTAATTAAGTGGCGCGAGGGTGTCCCTGTTCCTCAAATTCATGCAGAGTGACAAGAAGGGGGATTTTCACAAAATAAATCTGTTGTGTAACCAAGAATACAACTATTTAAAATAAAAAAAGAAAAATTAAAAAAGAAAAAAAAAACACTTTCCCCCGAGAATCTGTGGGTGTCAGAAAGCGGTAATAACACATTATCTGCTCAAAGATTTTTTTTTTCGAGGTTTGATTTTTGGCATTTCAATAGCTAGTAAAATCACACTAACAAAAACTGTTAGGGATTCAATGAAGATAGAAAAAATCGAAGGGAATGTCCTTGCCAAGTTGCTTTCGTCTGAACTAAAATTAGGCTGTGACTTCAGCTCCAGTGAGATTGTTTCCTGCGCTTGTTCACTTTTTAAGTGACTCTACAATCCCAACTCTCAAGTGCCGCGAATAGGAAATTCAAATGGACTTTGGAAACTTTTTTTTCAGCGATCTGGTTTGTATTGACGATTAGAAGTCTGCATTTAGTTTCATTCTTTGCATTTTTGGATAAATGACTGTCAGCGTTGACAAACGGTGAGGTAGAAGAATCAGAACCGGCTTGGTAAGTGCCAGTGAAATTCTGTAGAGATTCATCTGGAGTTGCCTTACTCTCGAGAAGGGGAAGTATGTTTACTATTTTCAAAATTCAAAGACATCCTCCGTATTTAGGTCATGGTCTGAAGACTATAATTCTTAGTAAAAGTCCCGGAAGAGCGTCATTAATGTCTTTTAAGTAACAAAGAACCCTGCTGAGCCTTTAATCACTGGAATGGTTGTTGTTTTCTCGTTATCGTTTAACCTAAATTTACCGTATATGTTCTTGAGACTGCATCAATAATCACCACGGCTGAACACTCCTCTTAGGAAACGGGTTGTTATGTCAATAACTTATCTACTACATTTATTAATTTTTTTGAATTTGAGTCTTAATTCCCCATGTCAAAAAATATCATCAAATGATTATCCCCTCGGTGCAGCTTTGCAAGTTTCCCATGATAGACATCTTGAGAGTCATCAATTTCCCGAAAGGATGCCCTCTCTATCTAATAAGAAATATTAAAATCCAGCTTCTTAAGCAAAGAATGTCTTAACTCCCCCTCTGATGGCGGGTCCATGTACTGTTTCATGTCGTGCGCCATTGATAAGCGATCACTTGTAATGCTTGAATCCATTTTTGTGTCTGAAATTGGTAATGAAGAAGAAAAACGTGCTTGATAAAATACGCAAAGGACTTTTCGTTAGATAGTCAGTACAAATGAACCGACCCTACAGCAAATCTGAGAATCGTAAAAGGCAGGGTCCCAAATGCCAGATGCCTTCTCCAATTGGACGTTAGAGAGACAACTCAAAGGAAAAGGAGGTTGGTAATTCTTTTCAACACCCTTTAGCATTGTTGTTATTTTCCCGAGTGGACAACGCAGACTCCTCTCGAACACAGGAATCTCACTTTTTATTGCATTCGGTAATTTGCAATTGGGAAAGTTTTACTCGAAGTAGGAAGAGCTTCTCGATGTTAAATTTACTTCATCTCTGCTGGGATGCTGCCCCCTGTTGAATTGGAGTGTGAAATATTCAACTCCAATTAGAACAATTCAAAGTTGCATCTTTTAAAGGAAGCTTACAATACCTGTTTATAGTGCCGAGGTGTCCGGAGAAGAAAGAACATTTGAATGAGCCCCAAACCCCAGTTGGACAGTTTGGAATTACAGATGAACACGAAAACCGCAATCAGCCCATCGCTAATATATAGTAGAACTGCATTCTGGAGGGAATGGGGCTTATTTAAACTTTTATAGAGGATTAAGTCAGTCTAAACCTTCCGTGGCAGAGAGGATAGACCAATGCTCATTTTAATGAACTTGTGTTCAAATGCTTTTCTTGCACTTTGGAATTTACTTGTGTCCATGTTTGTGAGCCAGGAAGTGTTCCTCACCTCAGGCTGTTTTGTCATCCCCACACTCAGAATTTATTGTCGCAAAACATCCTGTTGCAAAGAAGGGACCGCAAAAGCCGAACCTCCATCCAGCTCCTGCTCTGGTTTTGTTTGTGCCAAAGCCTAGCAACCTTTGCATCACCGCTATCATCGCGATGACAGACAGCGCTCAGAGAGCACCGACCACAGCTGACGTACATGCGATATTTATAGGGTAGGCTATCATGAAAATGAATTGAAATTGTAGATTTTTCCAGCAGCCTGTTGTGATAGAAACTATGGACTGCTTGATGAAGAAAATAATGATTCCATTCACAAGCGAATACAGCTTAACGCTTTCGTTTCAGGTAGCTGAGCTAGACGAGACTAACAAAGTCTAGTGCTACAAATTGGCAATAAATCACAAATGTTTGTTACGTTTCATTTTTTTTGTTTTTTTGGAAGGTGTGAAATTTCCCGATGGCGGTGGCATATTGTTATTTCAACAATAACAATATTTCCTGACAGATTTTTTTTTCCTTTTTTTCCTTTTTTTTCCGTTGGCTCACTGACAACTCAACATGCCAGATGGTTTTGGTGCAATGAACCATCAGAGAAGAACTTTGTAAAGACAATTTGGTGAGAAGCGCGGGCACATGCAAATAAATAAATAAATAAATAAAATACTGAGCAGATTGGTTGAACAATAAGATTTCACTGCACATAGCCACCAGCGAGAAAATCACTCTCTTGGAAAAGCCAGTAAAGGGCAGAATGAAAACATCTTTTCACTCAAATGAAGTCTTTACTGCTGTTCTTTGTCCTCCTTTCAGTGGAGGAATATTCCCAATTCTGATCTAACTTATAGCACTATCTATGGTAATCTCTTCAGGCACTGCTTTTCAAATCCAGTCCATAGATGCTTTTTGCTGTTGTCGCGACAAAAAAACACACGAAAAATGGGCCAGTAATAGGTTCTTCCCAGTTGGCAAAACCTCTGCTTTTATTGTCGTCTATAGTCTATTATAGTCTAATAATTTGAAGCCTTGTGAGATATATTTTCCCTTTTGGTTTTGCAAGTCTGCTGACACTGCAATAAAAAAAAATCACAAACACCTCTGTTCATAATATATGTAGTAACTCTGGACACACTAACCTTTATATATGTCCTGTTAATACTAAGGCAATTATTGACACAAGCTTTATATTGCAGTATTTGATTGCTTCATCCCACAAACAGGGACATTTGTGTATGTTTTTGACTTGATCATACCTCTAATTATGCAACTTTTATATGTCTTTGTAAGCTGAGCAAATAGAATATAGGCCTGGTCCCCTGCTCTACTTTTGCTCTACGCCTTTGCACGAGTCCCTGTCGTATCTGTTATTAAATCAGACGAGGAAGAAAAAACATTTTTGTGTTTCTGTCAGCAAATCAAAATTGTCTTGGGATACCCTAAGCCCAGCCTTGCAAAATGAGGAACACTGTTGTTTCATGGAATAGCCTATCAGCCTATGAGTGCTAACCACTGGACCACAATGCCAACTGATATCAACCGTACTTTATGAATGGTATAAATTGTAAAATGAGATATTATCTTCCTCTTTTCCTTTGACTTTTCTCTTCAGGGGTCACCCTAGCAAATCAGCCTCCTCCATCTAACCCTATTCTCTGTATCCTCCCCTCTCACACAAACTAACTTTATGTCCTCTTTCACTACGTCCATGAATCTTCTCTTCGGTCTTCCTCTCGACCTCCTGCCTGGCAGCTCCAACCCCAGCATCCGTCTACCAATATATATTGACTATCCCTCCTCTGTACATGGCCCAACCATCTCAGTCTGGCCTCATGGAACTTATCTCCAAAACATCTAAAATGCCGGCCCTCCGATGGACTCATTCCTGATCCTATCCATCCTTGTCCGCCCAAATAGAACCTCAACATCTTCGCCTATCTACCTCCAGTTCTGCTTCCTGTCTTTTGTTCAATCGCACTCTACCCCTGATATGACAATGTCAAAGTACCCCTGATACTTTTCTCCATCCATTCCAACCTGCTTGAAGCCGTTTCTTCACCTCTTCCCCACTCCCTCCATTGTTCTGTAAATTCTCCAGCTTCTTTACCCCACTCCCTGTGCCCTTACTGTTTCACTTGGGTCCCTCTCTCATTCACAAACATATATTCGGTCTTGCTGTGGCTAACCTTCCTTCCTCTCCTTTCCAGAGCATACCTCCACCTCTCTAGACTTTCCTCCACCTGTTCCCTGCCCTCACAACAGATCAGAATCTCATCTGCAAACATGGTCCATGGAGATTCCTGTCTAACCTCATCTGTCAGTCTGTCCATCAACACTGCAAACAAGAAGGGGCTCAGAGCTGATCGCTGATGTAGTCCCACCTCCACCCTGAACTTCTCTGTCACCTGCACCAATCTAACATACTTCATGCTTCACATGCAGTGTCATAAATCACCTCTCGGTGCCCTGTCGTATGAATTTTTAGGTCTACAATGGCACAATGCAGCTCCCTCTGACCTTCTCTGTATTTCTGTATCAGCATTCTAAAAGTAAATAATGCATCTGTAGTACTCGGTCCAGACCAGAAACGAAACTAATGCTCTCAAATAAAGACTTCTGTTTTCAGTCTAGTCTCCACTACACTTTCCTATAACTTCATTGCATGGCTCATAAACTTTATCTCTCTATACTCACCGCAATTCGGGACATCTCCCTTATTCTTAAAAATGGGCACCATCACACTTCTCCGTTCTTTAGGCATGTTCTCACTTTCTAAGATTCCTGCTGAATAATCTTACCAGAAACTCTACCGCTGCTTCTCCAAGACACTTCCACATCTCCACAGGTATATCATGAGTTTCGCATACATGTCCTGCACCAGTCCAACTTACTTCTCTGCCACTCCAGACCTCCTCATACAATACCACAGTTGTAAAATCAGATATTATCCGTACTAGTTAGAACGGAGAGAGCTTCAAGAACAGTTGAAATAGAAAAAATATAACTGGTACATCCTTTGAGAATCAAAACCCTGGGAATTTAGATGACATTATTTGGCTTTGTGTTAATGTATTTGTTTTTGTTTTCTTATTGGGTCAATGATGGCCCTTTTCGATAAGGCTGGGCTTTCAAATTGCACATTGGTCAACATCTGGTTTCTACTTCCCCCCCTCCCTGGCAGTATTAGATGGAGCCCCGCGTCGATTCTCAATTCAATAACAGCATATTACCACGGAAGATTCCCCACTGTTAGATCTTGTTACACTTGATTATATGGTAATTTGGGGCACAGCGGTGTTGGATTGAAGTGAGACAGGACACTCGTGGCGTGTGAGATGAGCTTTCTTAAGGAAATGCCGTATAATCAAGGAGGTACAACATTAAATAGTTCATTAAGCGTAAAAGAAAACACAACATGCAATGTGGTACATCGTGATGACAATCAATGAGTCTGTATTCATAAATGGGAACATGATTTACAATCACAAGCATTCGCGTAATATGGTACAGTACCTCATCCTCTGTAGTTTTGCTATGAACTTAATCCTGTTCCTGTTTCACTGTCCCCAACTTTAAAATGTTTGTGGGGTGAAGTTTTATGGAAGTTTAGCAACTTTAACAGTTGTGCTGAAGGGACCAAAAGGCCAAGTCCACAGAGTGCTAGAGAAGAACAGAAGCATTTCTCCCTTGTATCATACTAAAAGGATGTCAGTGAAGGTTCTTAGAATCTTGGTTGAATTTTTTTTTTTTGTCATTTTAGTTATCCTTTTAAAATTATTCAATTTTGCCATTGTCAGAATTAGCCAGATATTTTCCCCCCCCCCAGAATCTGTTTACTTAGTCCGGTACTGTCTTTCCGTCATAGGCTTAAAAGAACATACGTGAACAGCATTAGTCATTTCAAATAAGATTTTGTTTTTCTTCCCTTCTGCTAATTACCGCTTTGAGATACCCATATGCTTCAGTACACTAATGAGCATTTAGAAATATATGAATCTGATGAAACCCAGCCCACGTAGTCCTGGTGCGGCAGATTAGCCGAGGCACTGGGTGTTAATCTATTGCAATAATTTGAGCATACATTTTTACTAGTTGAAGCTAGTAATTAAAACCTGAGATCATAAGGGTGGAAATCGTTATTAGTGCCAACAAAATTCATCTCCAACTGTGCTGTGTGTAATAGTTTTTAATCTAATTCAAGGTAAATCAAACAAACATTTATGCGGTGAACTCTGGTGTCATTTTGTCATTGGCCCCCCAAGCCATCTTCTATCGCTGATCTGGGGTCAGGTCGCTGGAGCAGCAGCCGAAGAGAGGATCAGACTCCCCTCTCACCTGCCACTTTGGCCGGCTCTTCCGGGGGGATCTTGAGGGGTTCCCAGGCCGGCAAAGAGACACGGTCCCTCCAGTGTGTCCTGGGTCTTCCCCAGGCAGAACACCACTTGGAAGGCATTAAGGAGGTATCCGGACCACACGGCCGAGCCACATCATATGGCTCTTCTCCACATGGTGGAACAGTGGGTCCACTCCGAGCCCCTCCCGAGCGGCCGAACTCTTCACCCTATCTCTAAGGGAGAGCCCGGACACCCTGCGGAGAAAAACTCTTTTCCGCTACCTTGTTCTTTCAGTCAAGGCCCATAGTTCGTGACCATAGATGACGGTAGGAATGTAGCTCAACTGGTAAATCGCGAGCTTCAGCTCAGGCTCAGTTCCTTCTTCACCAAGACAGACCGTGGCAGAGTACAGGAGTGCTATCTAGCAGCCCCTCTAGGGACTCCTAACAGGGTGGGTAGTCTGAACTGCTGTTGGGTGCATAGACACACACAACAATCCAAAGGTGGAGGGAGGCTACCCTCTCATCCACTAGATGGGTCCCAACCATGGCGCAGAGTCGGGGGGCAATCAGTATGCCCACAGCAGCATTGTTGTCTAATCGGCTCCAGTAATCAAAGATTAATAGAAGTTACTTTTTTTGGATTGAGAGATAATATATATATGTGATACAGATGTGTAGGGTTTGGGAATCAAGGGTTGGAGATATAATTCTAAAAAAAAAAAAAATATGATAATAATAACAACAATAATCATAATGGAAGAAAATCAAATTTATGTAAAATAAATATCATGAAACCCTTGCTCAGTGAGATTCGGTATTTGTATCAATGACCACCTCAAGGAGAGTGGCAGGCTCAATAAATAAAAAGGTTAGAAGCCTCAGGCCATGACTTCATCAGATGGCTGAACTATAATCACAATCAACAAAAGCTTTACTGATCTATTTCCCTCCCACAAGGGGAAAAATCGACCTCGGACCCATGCTTGCTATGAGGCATCTATGTGGCCACAGAGCAGCCACCAATGTGACCACCATCATTCTTTATACTTCACAGTGAACTGTTTTTATGGCTCATTGTGGGAGGAAAGAAAACAAATTTGACTAACGTAAGAAAAAACAGTCTTTGCGGCACTTGGAGGGTTTCCTGAGTTCACTTAATGAATTATGGATAGATGGATGGATATAAAAAATGAAGATAGGATTTAGCAAAATTAGAAGGATAAATATTTAGTATGAGAATCGGAATGGAGCATATCTATACAGATTGAGATGGTAATCAACTAATAAACTTAGTAAAGAGCCAATGCACAGTACTAAGATCCGTTTTTAGGTGCTGTGGGTTCACAAGGAGCCTGCTAATCAGTTCCTAGTCACATTGACATTTACTTATTTCACTATTACCGCCGCCCTTCTCTTGGGAATCCATCATCCCACCTTCATCCATAGTGATCGCGCCGCGACGGCACAGAACCCTGCCTCGGGCAATCTCAGCCTCCCCCCGTCCGAAACTCCAGCATCTCATGTTCAGCTCCGTGAGCGTGCAAACTCACTGGCATGGCTAACTAGTCTTTCAACAACAACAACAAAACAAAAAATTGAATGCCTGGCACTCGGAGGCTGACCTTCTTCCCACAATAAAGGCCTGACAGCTGCTGGTCATCCGGGAAATCAGTTGTTAAATTTAAGAGTCATCCAGGTCGGCGTGGTCAGCAGGTTGAGGTACAGAAGGAGAGAAGCCAGCAGTCGGAGAGAAGCTACTCGGGGCTCACCTTGCCACTTAGCTCATTTTAATACGTTTCACGCACACGTAAAATCTCCAATCTAAATTCAGAGATAGTATGGGTCGTGTAGAAATACCTTCATGTCAAGATTTTTCTTTTTTTTTTTTTACAGGTTCTCATATTTAGGGCTCTTGAAACGATCCAATTCAAATACATTGAGGGATGAAACACTGTATATGCTGTATATATGCCTTCCTCTATCTCCCACATTAAAATTTAAAGACACTATATATTTAACTTTGGTAGATACGCTGCTTCAGATGCACTATTCTTTTCCCCCTTATTAAAGCCCCTTACTACGGGGCTGTCAAAACAATGACTATCTCATATGTTCATCCGATATGGCCGCAGCGCGATGGGACCGAGATGTGCCAGCAGGCCAACGGAAAGATGAGGTGAAAAAAAAACAAAATAAATGGGCGTCTCATGGCCAAGGCCCACAAACAGGCTATTCTAACCAGTCTACTTGCCAAACGCAAAAGTAGTCTGGGGGTTACCCAAGCATAACGTGAGAGCGTGCTGTGTTTTTGTTTTTAAGGCTCTGTAACAAAACCTTGGACGTCAGGATTGAAGCAACATACCACGGTGAAAATCTATTTCAGTGGGCGTCACACCCAAGAGAGCACTATCAGACCTGCACCCAGCAGTTTCATGACCATTACCGCCGAGGGCTAGGGAGCTTTGGTTACTGGACCATCACTATCCACTGTTTTTGAAACCAGTGATGCTCAGTGTCATTTACCGTGCAAATTACACTAGCGGGAATGAAATATCGTTACTAAATATCGGAAATCAAAAAAAAAAATCACTTGTCGAGTGTACTGAGAGCTTTAGGCCTAAACTCTAAGAAAAACAAAAAACAGCAAGGTACTCAAACAAAATGTCTCAAAAACATCTGCAGGCTATCCGCTGATGATAAGTGATTATCCTAACTCAGCAGTAAGTTCCCACAGATGAGAGTCACAGAACTTCCACAGACATAAGCGATAATGAGATCGCGTCCCATGTTTTCAATATTTCAGGCCGGGGCTTTGAAAAATTATGCCAGCTTTGTTTTACTTGACAATTTAATAAACTACATGGATTTTCAATCTGAAAATTCTCTTGTGGGGGGCTCATGGCATCATCAGTGAATTATCCATCCGTCTACACTCCGTTCCGATTTGCCAAAAGATATTTCACTCGGGGTTCTTATTACCTCACAATCTTTTAGAAGGTAGCTATGGAAAAAAAAAAAAAAAAAGTCTGGGATGTTTTTGATGCCCAGTGATAAAGCTTTATTGTTGCCCGTGAGTGAAAGCAATGAAGTAGCAGCTTAGCCTCCTGCATTCAGAAGATCTTATCCAGCTTGGTAATATCCCATGTCCCTCCTTTTTCTTTCTTTTTTTTTTTTTGGCGCTTTTCTGCTCTGTGGTAAGACAGAAACTCTTGAAGAAAACATTAACCGCAAAAGATGTGTCAGATCATCTCGTTCCTGATATAGATATCCTCTGCCGTCTCTGTAGAAGTCAGCTGCATATGGATTTTCAGAGCACACTTGGGCTGAGGATGAGATCCATATATTATCCTGTAAGTCTGCCACCGAAACCACCAGAGCCAACATGTCGTTATGTGGAAAAGGCGGCGGGCTCCAGCGCATAAAAACAAACTGACAAGATCAAGCAATACCTGCCCCTACCCACCCTGCATCCCCACACCGTCGGTTGCCGTCCTCTGCTTTCCAATCCATTGATATTCTGAGCACATATGATCACATAGCATAAGGAAGAATCACCTCTTCGTGTTAACCATACTCTTTTTCTTTTTTTCTTGGCCATCAGATCACGAGCCGGTACATTCCTAAAGCATCGTGTGCTACAAAGAGGCGGCATTTACATTTTAATGTCACGCAAAGTGTAGCCCACATCAGTGAGTGTTTAGAGAAACAGGGTCCTGTTTTATACAAGCCTATAGCTTTCATTTTTACTTTTCTCCACATCGATGTTGGGATTGCTGCACTCGATAAAAGTCTCTGGAATAATGTTGGCGGAGGAGGGTAGTCGGTAACAGTGAGTCTGAAACACTGCAGAGCCCAAAAACACATGATGTACACCCTACTATAAATAAACGAGCCGCACACGGGAGACCCAAGGAAGATGCAGAGGAAGCGAGGGAAGCAGCGAGACACTGTACAGGTTGATCAATGAATCTCTAATCTCTTGAGTATTGTCTCCTCCCCCTTCACGCTGTGCAACTGGGAACACACACACACACATACACACACACACAACGTACGCACACCCTCTGAGATACTGATGCACACACAGCTCCGGGCCGCCCGCAGGTCTGGTCTCATATCGACTGGCCGATTGGTTGTAGAGGCACCTGGTTTGTTGCACGTGGCAACCGCAGTCCCAGGGCAACGTCCCATCTCACATACACATAATATGCCTCGACTTATTTCCCTAATGCCGGATGCTAAAAGTGCCTCATAAATCACAAAAAGTCCCCAAAAAGTCAGCTGCGTGGGAACACGTTATTGCTTCTTGTTTAATGCCACGCATTTGTATTTAATCTCTGGAAAAGACAAGAGGTTATGCCGCTTGACCGTCGGTGATTGCCGCTCTCCAGCTGTTTACGCAAGCATATCATCGCATGTCTTTACCCTGCATTCATATCCTGTAAATGTGCTGGTCTCCAAAGCCGTAGAGCTCATTGAGAGATTCATATATGCATCAAATGTAAAATAAATTATCCCTGACTCCCAAATGCTCACCAAATATAATGTAATGTCCCTTTAATTGAGAACTAGTTTGTGTGCTAAAGAGCCATAACCACACTGACTGCCTTAAAGAGGGTGTAATGTTCATTAAGAACATTCATAATTAATGCTTTGTAAACAATACATTCCTTTTTGTTCTGTGAATGTCTTTGACCTTTTTTAAGACACATTATCCATGTAAAAAAAAAAAAAAAGGTTTGACATTGACAAGAGAAATATGAGCTCACATTTTGTCCTTGTACATTGTAAGAGCGAGAGCACAACAGAGGTTGCTGCATCTGCGAGAACATTAGTGTTGTACCATGGACACGCAAGAGGGGACATAGTAAAATATCTTCAAGGGGGACAAAAATATATTACAAAACATAAACATGAATCAATACAAAAGCAATCCGGCACCTGAGTCAGCCGAAAGAAAAAGAATACGCAGTGCAGAAGAGGAGCATACGGTCATTAGAAAGCGACCACGCGGCGCATTATCTCCTTTAGGCGTGTTAATCACATCACTGCACTATTTATAGCGCTCAAGTTAATTACAAATTTAAAACATCGGAGTTGTAAAGTGTCATATGATTTCAAAAGACCCCTTTCGAGATGCGTAATTGTAAGTGCAGCTCGTGACTTATTCATATGTGACATTGTTGGTCATTTTCTCTGCCTCTGAAGCTCTTTAATCCACCTAAGAGTGCTACTTCTGACTTATCCTTGTGTGCGTGTGTGTGTGTGTGTGTGTGTGTGTGTGGGTG
>CAAKHD010002660.1:70312-78293 GCA_901007705.1 Fistularia tabacaria | reverse complement strand
GACGCTCTTCCGATCTTTGAGATCATGAAAAAATGCAGTGTGACTTTATTCTGTAACTGTGGGCTTTGTTAAGGACTCATGAAAGGCCGGAGGCTACCCCACAGGCTCATACAAGAGGTGTCGGTGTTCTGGTTGGACCTGGATCGAATTTTCAGGCGTGTTAAACTCCAAAAGGAAATGATCATCATTCGTTCTTATTAAGTGGTTGGAAATCTGTGTTCTGGAAATGCATTTAAAACCAAAACCCGCCTTTACCTTAATGCGGCTAGTGTAAAATGTCACACATGCAAACATCCAGGGCTTGACCCGACAGACAGCAGGACAGGAAAGCATGATACTGAGGGAGGGGGGAAATAAACTCAACTTTGAGTAAGTTACTGTGAGAGTAAAACCAGACAGCGACTTTGGATTTCTCTGAATGAATTATTGTTCCGTGTGTTTTCCGAGACCACGCGATAAAAATGTGAGTCTCATGGGTCAAGAATGAAGTGGGTGATTTTGACTAACTACTGGTCCATACCTCTGCGTGTAGCTATTTGTTTTTGTTTTATTGATGTTTGAGATTTTTTTGTCAACAGTCAAAACTAAGAATGCTCAAGTGCATGGATTGCCAGAACTGAAATCAGGACCGAGGTTTGTGTTTTGTCCAGTTAAAAAAAAGTGCAGGCCAGACTGTCCAGAATTACAATTCTAAAATCATAACTTTCACCTTCCCAGAAACCATCTTCCGTCACTGGCTCACTTTCATTTATCGTGTTATGTGCTCTTTTCTCTATCTTTTTATTTTGGCACCGACCTTTCATAAATGAACTTCGCCAGAGTTTGTGTTTCAGGGGGAAAGAGATAAGCCTGAAGACACGTGAATATGATAGGCCATTCTTTACAGGGTCTCACATCTATGACTTACTATTTAATTCACAGGGACCCCAAGATTTCACTGATGAATGACCTGCTTTGATGAATAATGACATCTCCCATTTTCTGCTCTACTCAACTCTGCTTACAGCCCACTATTAATGTGGCTGTAGGTTTGCTTGAAAAAGAATATTTGATGTTGACATGTGGTTGATGTTTTTTTTCTTTGCAAATACCCATCTGTAACTGGTTTGCCCGTAAAGCTCAACTGTTTCTAAATACCTAAATAATCAAGTGAAATCACAGTAGATCCATCCATTTTTCCTCCCAGATGTCAAGCTACATTTGAGCTTTGGAACTGGTATTGCACATGAGCAAAACGTGTTGAGAGTGTTTTAACATGATCCTGACAAGTATTAAATGTGACAATAATATGTTAATTTTCAGTGTTCCCTGAAAATTTAGTACAACTGGAGCATTGTGAGTGTCTAATCGAGGGGAATGGGATAACATTCAAATGCAAGACTCAGTCAGACATTAACTTTTTGTGTTTCTTGTAAAATAAGTCTATTCATGATGATGTAGTCATGAAAAGCGGCTTTTCTGAGGTCCTTCTAACAGTGGTTCTGGCATTGACTTGAGATGGTGGTGGGGCCTTGAAATATACACAATGAAGGATTCACAGATTTTGCACACAAGGTTTTGATGATAGCTTGCTGGATTTTCCAAGACTTCTCAGAAAGCTAACGAACTGCTGCACCTGCTGTTGTCTCCATTGCTTTAGTTTTCCCTCTCGTCTTGCTGTCAGCTCCAGCAGGAATGCTGACTACATTAAACCGAGCATACGAGTGATTATATGCATCTGCCTGAGTTTGGCAAATTTGCGAAAACACAGAAAAAGGTGCACCCCTGTCAATTATTGTGTGATTATCTTTTGTCCTTCTCGGTCCAACATATGACGGGTGAGGGCTGTGCAGGATCCGGGTCGTCTCCGGAGCCAAGGGACACAGACGCAAGGTCGTATCTGGCCTCCAGGCTGGATGGCGCTGGGACTTGAAGGGGAACTCGAAGAGGGAGGACTTGTGGAGGTAGATGGTGAGACGCAGACCTCTGGACCCAAGGGTGAGGGACTTGCAAGGAAGGGCGAGACTTAGAACTTGCGAGGAACTGTGAGCCGTGAGGGAGGGGCATGATGTGAGACGCAACAATCTGGCCCCAAAGGGCTGGCAAACGGTTCCTCTTATTCTCAGCCTGATGAGACTTGCACCTTCTGGTGTTCACTCCTGTACAGCTTCTGCTGGACGAGCAGCAGCTGGATCCCAACATCACCCCCCACCAGCCACCACCTGGCGGCCAAGAGGAGCAAGACGGAAGGGAAGACCGTGAAAGGGCAGGACAGGCCAGTCTAAGTGGGAAGGGAATCTCCCGAGAGCATTTTCTGGGTCAGGTGTGGGCCAGATTGTGCTGTCATGAAGTGTGCGGAGAACTGACCCAAATGCAAGGACACTCCCAGGAGATAAGATGTTTAAGGAACTTGCGAGGGACGGCGAGACGAATAGGGAACCAGAAAAAAAGAAGAGACCCTACGCCCCTGTATTGACTACCGTGGGTTGAATCAAACCATTGTTAACCGGTATCCCCTACCACTCATCTCCTCAGCTTTCAAATCCATTCAAAGGTTGGACATTTTTACTGAGTTGGATCTTCAAAATGCCTTCCATCGTGTTCATATCCACCAGGGAGATGAATGGAAGACTGCCTTCAAGACCCCCATCGGACTCTTTGAGTACCTCTGTCATGTTAAATGGAGGGACTAGACCCAAATGCAAGAACACTCCGGAGGTAAGGTGTTTAAGGAATTCATTGAAAGGCGTAAGTGGGACCTTGTGAGGAACAGTGAGCCGTGAGGGAAGGCATGAGACACAACAATGTGGCCCTGAAAGGCTGACAAACAGCTCCTCTTATTCTCAGACCGATGAGGTTTAATGACTCGCACCTGCTGGTGTTCACTCCTGCACGGCTGCTGTACGGCTGCTGACGAGCAGCAGCCAAATCCCAACACTTCTATCCATTCGTTTTAAAAGAACATTTAAGTGTGTTTATGAGTAGAATTATTTTCTTTTCAATCAGCAAACTTATGGGACATGTTAATCCTGGGCCAAAATCAAGATAGGCAGTAATTGATTAATACACGTGAGGTTTTTCCAGCTCATCTGCTTTTAATTCCTTTGCCTTGCCATTGATTTTTATTCTTGTTGTCCACTGTCTATTTGTATCTGTGTTTCTCCCAGTGTTTGTGGAATGTGTGTGTGCAGATCCAGGCCATTGTCTCAGGGTGCCAGTGTGTACAAATACTCAGGGGCCATGTCTGGGACACTGGCCAGCAAGTCACTAGGTGTGTGTGTGTGTGTGTGTGTGTGTGTGTGTGTGTGTGTGTGTGTGTGTGTGTGTGTGTGTGGTTTGTAACACTCTTGGCAAACATTCCTGTATAAACATTATATGCACTGGTAGTATTTAATGACATGCCTTTTGTAAAAATGCCAAATCTGAGCGTCATTAACTGTGAACTAATGTTTGGAGTTTGGTTCATATATACTTATAATTGTGCAAACAGGTATATGCGTGCGTGCGTGTGTGTGTGTGTGAGGGAGAGAGAGAGAGATTATGAGTGTGCATTTAACTTAAAAAGAAAGGATTGGCTGTGACTCTGTCTCTCTCTGCATGGACCTTACATAAGCCTATTTAGCCTCTCTGCGAATGATCACCTTCCTCCTTCATGTTCATCACCCTCCCTCATCCTTTCTTTCTCCTTTTACTCTTCTCCGTTTCTGATCCCATCGACACACCCACTCATCTCTTAAGCAGGCAGACGTCAGCAAAGGGTTTAAGGGATGCTTAAGGGTTTTTTGGCCGGGTTTTCAATCATATCTGGCACAAGTTCACAGTCTTTGACAATGGTGTTATCTGCTCCCAATACTCCTATCTATCTGTCTCTAGTGTCTTTATTTCTTCTTTTGTCGCACTCAAATAATCTGAATCTCGATCCTCCTGGCATACCCACTGTTAGCCCTATAGGTGACTTTCTTATCCTCTTTGAACACATTCCCCTATTTCTGTATAAACCCCCATTTATCCTAACTTTGCCACAATGCTTTCCCTCCTACCCAATTTACACCTTTCTCGCCTCCCGCTGGCTCAATCTCTGCATCCCTTTCTCTCCCTGCAGCACCATTCCATTTACCCAAAACCGGCTGCTCCCTCATTTTCCAAATTGGTGTTTTTTTGTTTTTTTTAACTTTGTTAACTCAAGTCTCTTTATTTTGTTCTTTTTAGCCACAGAGCTGAGGAAGCGCATGCAACACAAATTATTTTTCTCATTGCCCTTGCCCTTGGTTATTTGTTATGTATTTCCTCAAAATCATTCCCTTTCCATCACCAGTGACATATTACAAAAGCAATCCAAGTACCCATATAGTCTAAAATGATTTTTGAGCAATGTTCTGTTCTTCTTTTCCTTATTTAAGTTGGCTTAATGGTGCCAAACTAAATCAAGCTTAGTTGTGTCAAGTCAGGTTTTATTTCTATAGTGCCAAATCGCAACATAGCTGTCTCATGTCACTTAACATGTGGAGCAAATCCTGATCACACTCTTTAAAATTATTTAAAGAAATCCAATGACCTCCCTGATGCCAGCACATGGAAACTGCAGCACACAAAGAGTGACTTAAAATGGGCGGAAACCTCGGACAGATCCAAGCTCAATGTGGGCGGCCTTCTGTCTCGATTGGTTGAGGTTGAAGGAGAACCAGCGAGAGAAGGGATGGGGTAGCTATCTCACACTAAAAATAACAGTAGCACTTATAGTTACATGGTAGTAGGTGACATAAGACAATAATAGCTTCAATATTCATAAAAGAAATAACAATGGTGGATACCTGGCAGGACCGCTGCAATAGATCAAGTCACACTCCTTAGGAATCTGCAAAATGAGAGAGCCCAGGGACTCTGGGGAAGACATGAGCTTTCTATCATGCATTAATGAAGGGGCGTGAGTGCAGGCGGGATAGGAAGAGTGGGAGAAATTATAGACATAGATATCCCCCAGTAAGCCTATCGCAGCATTACTAAGTGTGTGCCTAGACCTTACTATAAGCTTTCTCAAAAAGAAAGGGTTTTAGCCTATTCTTAAACAAAGAGAGGGTCAGAATCCCCAGGATCAATATTGGAAGATGGTTCCACAGAAGAGGAGATTGGTAACTGAATGCCCCGGCCCCTGTTCGGCTTTTAGAGACTCAAGGGACCACAAGTAGCACTGCGTCCTTGGAACGTAGGGAATGGGAACTAACATTATACTCATCTTATGTCCTTTGTTCCTTCGCAAAATCCTGGCTTGCCTGTGCATAAACACACATACGTGACTAGCTTTCCCACACCTACAGCGTGCATTTGGTGTTTAACGATGTGATATGTGATCATGAGGTAGCAAAGGCAGACCAAGACAAAACAGCTATGATGATAACAGAAACAGAGGGAAATGAGAGTGAGGGAGAAAAGTCAAGGGCAGGACACAGGCAGAGCAGGGGAGATGGGTTTAGAAAATGATGATGGAAAGCCTCTAAGAAAAGACAAACATAGAGGGACATGTTAAAGCAAGGACATTGGAAAGAGAATAACAGGAAAGGGGTAGAACACAATTAAAATTGGGATCAAAACTGAACCAGATGAAAAAAAGAAACCAGAGACTTTACTGCAGGTAAATTCATGTTCATAATTAATGGAGTTTTTTTCTTGTGTGTGTGTGTGTGTGTGTGTGTGTGTGTGTGTGTGTGTGTGTGTGTGTGTGTGTGTGTGTGTGTGTGTTTGCACATGTGTATTTCTTTTGTAAGAGCCTCAGTAATTAAGAGGGAAACACACTTATGTGTGTCTGTTTTATGAGAGAGAGAGGGAGAGAGAGAGAGAGAGAGAGAGAGAGAGATACATACATACATACATACATACATACATACATACATACATACATACATACATACATACATACATACATACATACATACATACATATGGGTTTTCAGGCGGTCTGGCTGTTGTGATGTGCTAATCATGAGTGTTGGAAGTGTCCATGAGTCACAAACAAGTACACTCTCCAGTTAGTGCACAAGCACACACTTTGCTCATGCATGTGTGTGTATGAAGTATATTGACATGTTGTATATCTAGTGGAGATAGTAGGGCTGGAATGGGGAGAAAGACACTGGTAGTAGATGAGTCGGAATCAATATATAAAAACAAGCCCAAAAAAATGCCAAAGATGGAAGCACACAGGAATTAGACTATCCACAACTAGACAAAGGGGTTTCCCAAAACGCAGTGTAAACTTGTTTGTCCTGCGAGGTTCAGGCTTACCTGTCTGTCCTATCATAACTAGCCCAGTCCTTGTGAAAGTAATATGCAATACATTGACAAGCCAAGAGGTTTAGACAATTGGCCCCTGAGAAAGGTCAAGAGGGACTCACACAGGAAATAATCTTACAGCAACAAAGAGGAGCACTCCATGACACAAGCTTTATTGTATGCAAATCTACTCAGTGACTTGGCAGTAAACTAGGATGGAAGATATAGGATCAGACATCGAGATAAAAATGTTGAAAGTAAACTTAAAAAGTCAAGAAAATTTTGAAAAGTAACTTGAACTACTTGATTGATAACTGATAATAAAATCAACATCCCTGGTCGCCTGTTTTACTCATACTATCCTTGCAATTATCCATCACTAGCGAATCATTTTTGACAAATTGCATTTTTTTTGCTAATTTGTGTGGTTTCTTCTTTTAATATTGACACATATTTGGCCTTCTTTGGATGATTAATACTGATTTAAAAAGTTTATGTGGTAAAGGAATACTATACTGCAATTCTATACTGTACTATACTATAATTTTAACAATTCAACTATATGCAGCATTCGGTAAGGGTTGTATACTGCTTATCTGATTTAATCTCAGTCACAAGTGCGTGAGACTGTACTCAGCTTTTTGAAACAAAATCATGAAAAGTTTATTTTATTAATTTTATTTATACAAAAATATACAGTTTTGTCGTCTCATTTGGCAATAAGGCTGTTTTGATTTCATCTGGCAATAAAACTGTTGTGATTTTGTCCTCCTCATTTTTGCATGTTTGCTCTCTTCATAATTTGACTTGTTACAAGACATGTTCCTTGCAGGTTTTAGAAAAAACACTCTGGGATTGAGGCAATGAAACAATGTGATCAATTGGATTTAAAATTAAGAATAGATAATGAGTTTTATCTTTGTTTTTCAACACTACTGCAAACATTTGATATCTGACAGTTATTGTAGAAGTTTTCTACAGAAACCATCTTGAGGAAGCAGTGGCACACAACAATCCTGCGTCTTTAAAACTTGCACCAATTCATTTAAAAATAAAAAACAAACTGATTTTACTGGCCATCTCTAAAATTGTACTTGACACTTAAACTGGTATTGTCTCTAATCTTAGTTGAAATGTGTATGCTGCCATTTGATAAAGGAGAGTAATGGTTTTAAACTTAACTCTTGCCTCTCTGTGTCTATCCTTCTCACGAACTGTTTTTAAATTGCCGTCTTGTAGCACTGACAGCCAATCTTATCTCCTTTCATTACACTGAGACTACAAGGTCACTTTCCATTAAAAGAGGTTGCAGTGGAAGTGCTGGAAGTTGTGCTATCTTGAAGGTCACTGAGGTAGACTTCATGTCTCGGGGTAGAACTGCATTGCAGATTCTTTATACCTTCCCCTCTTCCTGTCATGTTTCATGTGTCAGTAATTCAAAAGTATAAACAGATACTTTTAGTATGAAGCACATACAATGTTTTTAGCTAAATTATAATTTCTCCCTCCTGTAAAGTGATTTGTGGGTAACAGACCAGTAAACCGATCTACAAAACAAAAAAGACATCAGAGAAAAGTCCTCAGGATTGTGTTACACCAATAGGTCAGTGTCCTACTTGGCACCAAAGCCACTTGAGCATTCCTTGGATCCATAGCAAGTGAAAGTGAGAGAGCATGGAATGATTTAATGGAGTTAATAATAGGGCAAGTAAACTCTCCTCCCTATTTGTTAGCA
>CAAKHD010002660.1:47711-59210 GCA_901007705.1 Fistularia tabacaria | reverse complement strand
CTATCTGGGGTGGTGCGTGCGGGCCCAGTGGGGGAACAGCAGATATGCCATGCGGGAGATTGTTTGAAAAAGAGGTGTGTGTGTGTGTGTGTGTGTGTGTGTGTGTGTGTGTGTGTGTGTGTGTGTGTGTGTGTGTGTGTGTGTGTGTGTGTGTGTTTGTTTTAAAAAAGGATAGCAGATCAATACCTAATAAATAAAATATAAGCAAGAAAATGTGAAAATGGATGCAAACCAAATACTCACCAGCTAAGAAGGAAAAGATTGGTTGTAGAGGCACTGCAAATGTCTGTTTAATGTGTTTGGTTTTGTTGTTGTGACTTCAATTGAAGATGTCATTTCTGGATTGCAACATCATAAAGCTTTAAAGGCTTATCAGTTCTTGCATGTTTGGTTGTGGAGATGGTTTTCCAAAAAGAAAAAGATCATGCAGGGATTAGAAGGCCACATGTGCCAAAAAAGGATGGGACGTGTAACAAAGGATGAGAAAAGGAGGAAGGAATCATTTGGTTGAATGGAAAGGAACTGAGCAAGGTAGCAGGTGTATATAAGTTCCTATATAATTCAGAATCATTTTGCACCTTTAATTAGCCTTTATACACTTGTATATCAGTGGTTTTAAAAAAAAAAGAAAAATAAAACTCAAGTTGAAGCAGCTGCATCTGCTGGCTGCACAATAGCAATGACAGCAGCATCCCGCCCAAGAATCGAAGGGCTGGTCTTTGTCTTAAACACAACTTCACTTTTTGGCAGAGTACACAGATCAATGGAAAGCGAATACCGCAAATAGAGACAAATAACAGCAGCTGACAGAGGCAAAAAACATCTTTTGTTACCATTACAATATTGGAGCATCATTATTGTGTTTCTGTCAATTAAATATGCTTATTATCTCATTTAATCCTCCTCTGATATGTTTTGTTTCCGAAAAACAGGGACCAGGTCCAACTTCTCAGCTCCACACACACGCACACACCACACATCCCTCGGACGTGTGTGTGTGTGTGTGTGTGTGTGTGTGTGTGTGTGTGTGTGTGTGTGTGTGTGTGTGTGTGCGTGTGTGTGTGTTTGAGTACGTCTGAGACACTGAAAGCCGCTAACTTGCTATTGGGATTGGCTGGAGGTAGCTGCCTGAATTGTTCCAGACAGATGGCTCACATTATACTGCATGTGTTTGTGTTTTGCGTGTGTGTAAGTCTGTTTGTATGTTTTGTGCTCACATGAAAAAAAGAAAACCTGTGGCAGGTGTATATGTGAATACAGGTTTCAGTCTGAACGTTTGGATATAACAGTGATTGTTCCTATGAGCAGTATATGGGCAGTATAAATATCATAGATGCGCATCAAAATATGCAAGTTGGATGATTTCCTTGAAGAGAAATTCAGATCTTAATTATAATGTTTTTCTGACAAATAGTTTTTCATACCCCATTACTCATTTCAGAATTTTAACCAGTGTGTCATGTTCAAAACTGCAAAAGGATCATTTCTGGGAACGTATGAGGCCAGAAAAAACCTAGAGAAACAAAAAATACACAAAATATAATCGTAAGTGTTACAAAGACATTGATTGTGTGTGTATTACACCAGTGATGGAATTATATGGAGCTGAAATAGAAATATAATAGTATGTGAATTATATGGAAGTGACATGAGTGTTGTGCTTCCGTGGCTTGCAGTCTGGGCTGGTTTCAGTGTCAGTGACACTGTCAGCTGACCCAGTAGTAGATTTTAATTATACCTATTTCAGTTGCTGATGAAAGAAAGTTTTTATTAAGAGCCAGTAATGTTTTCACAAATGGAAAAACCGCAAATGAAAGCAATCAGCCTGCAGATTCAGGATACTTCTCTCGGGGTTTTTAACAAGAACTAAATTTTTTTTTTAAATTATATAAAGAAAAACATCAGTACTAGACTACAAATTTCAGATCACTCCACTTGCCACAGTTATCTAAAGGATTTACTTCAAAATACTATGAAATGTACACAAATAACTAGTTCAAAAATATTCAACTCAAACAGTAAGAACATGTAGATTTCTCAGGATGGCTGGTTCATGAATAATGATAGTTCCCATGGTGAGGAATATAGTTATATCTAATATATTTAATATATATTTAATATATTGACCATATTTGGTGAAGATGCCTCCAGCCAGTATGCTGACCAAATCTGGAACAAAATGGCACATTTAGGAAAAGAAAGTGCAGAGCCATTAGATCTAAACTTTGTTCAAACCTTTTATTTTTACAGCTGCTTTCAAACAACTTTACGCTGATTATTTGAATGTGTGTCTATGTGTCTTTAATTATGTCATGTTTTAATTGTTTTGATTTAGTTTTACTTGCTCTGTGGTTTGTGCTTCCTAGTTTGGGTTACCGTGCAATGGAAAACACACACACACACAAATAAACTACACACATATTTATATATATGTATGTATATGTACATATATATATAAAACCATCTAAGAAGATGTGATATTTTTCCTTCCCAAGATAAACTGAGTGGAGGTTGGGATTTGTGTCTCATAGGAAGACGGTTCCAAGTTCAAGTACAGAGGTCTTTCTTGGTGGAGCTTGTGAGTTCTCCAGCGCCTCCGAGGGTTCTCCACTGGGTCCTCCTGTATCCTCCCACAGCAGCAAATACATTGACCGGGTTATTTCAAGATTCTTTACTGGCTTGTATAAAAAAGTAACTTAATGGCTAATTGCCTCTATATATGGCCCAGTAATCAACTGGAAGACAGTCAAGGTTAAGCACCCACCTCTCATTCTTTGAATGTTGTTTTGTTTTGTTTGGTTTGTTTTTTCTTCATAATACTCTGCAATATACTGTAAGTGATATGGATAATGGATGAATCACTGAAGACAAGTGACGATAACATAATTATATGTCAAGGTTGATGCATCGTTATTTTAACCTACTAATCAGGATTTTAATGGATGAGCAAAAAGACGATTTAAAGAAAACGATCAAACAGCATTTTTTTTCAAATAAATTTGTCCATGAACAAGCAGTTAGTAATTCCATTGCACACCTTAAAGAGGCTTGATATTTGTTAGTCTGTCCCTTCGTGACACTAATTTAATGATCCTTTTTCTCCCACATGTAAAGAATTTCACATGGCAACATTATGTTGCCAAAAATCTGCCAACTGAAAGAAGTCAGCGTGGAGTCTTGACCCGATTCTATAGTGAAGTATATCTATTTTTTCACATTGAGGTAAGAGTAAGACCAAAAGTAAAACTTCTTGTCCTAAAAGTGAGCTTGTAAGTAGGTCTGTGGTGCATTCAACATTGTAGCAGCCTGTGGCAGCAGAAATACGCAAGAAATCATTATATATACGTGGCAAACTTACACACACTTAAAGACGTCATTATAATTGGAGTTTTAGAAACTGAATTCTAAAGAGTGACATAAATCCCTTATCATGAATGGAAAGAGCGACAATGTTTGATGTGAAATGTGTTTGCATTAAATAGTACAGCAAATTGTGACAAACTGAGCAAATATTAATATTGGAACAGATTTGAGTCCAGTGTCCCATCCATGTTTTCATCTAGCTGGGAAAACTCATATACACACAGATCTTTAGTCTCAATTTGGACAAGAAACTAGAGCAATACATGCTTTGTCAGATCCCTTCCATTGTAACTCGTGAGTTTTCTGAGTCACTATCAAACAGCCACTGCAGAAAGGTCAGAGATACAGTATCACGGTGAAGTGATTATCAATGTCTATGATATGCATTTTCAACTTGGTTACTTGATACATTGGTTGCAACTCTTCAATCATACATGCATTAAACAATGTCCTCACAGTTTTATAAACACTGCTTATAAATGAGAGGGACTCCAATCCTGTCTCTGCATCAAATTTTGACCTCACAGATGTCTTAATATTTTGAAAAAATGTCTTAACTTTGGATTAGAAAGTGAACTGAAATCCAAACATAAGGCACACCCTCAGGCAAGTTTCACCATGATCTTTATCATGGATGGATCATCAATAACATTGATACGGTCACCTAAAAACTACACATGCACACACACCCCCGGGGATCCACCAGACCTTTTCCTTCGAAAACGAAGCGTGCTGAATCATGCGAGCAGGAAAAAAGACAGTGCTGCCGGATGACTTTACCACCTCTGGACTGTGGAAGAGGGAGTGGCGCAGGGAGAATGAGGAGTGATTGTGCATGTGTGTTTGTACGTGTGTGTGTGTGTGTGTGTGTGTGTGTGTGCATTAGCGTGAGTCAGTGCGCGCTTTGAGTCCACGCCTTGCTGAGGAGCGAAAGAGTATCTGTCACTTAGGACAAGCTAAAAGACCCAGCGCAAAAGTTTGGCACAAGTGCGGGGAAGAGACGCGAGAGAGGAACTGAGGAGGAGGAAAAAAAAAAAACAAAAGCTGTGAGGAACCTCTGTCTTCTGTCCCACCCCTTGACTATCTTCCCCTCCTCTCTGCCCGGCCAGGAACGAGAGGAAAAGACAAGGAGCGCAGAGAGAGGGACGGAGACGGAGCTCTGCCACGCTTGCTCTCATAGCGGAGGACTCAGGAATTTCCTGGACCTTCTGGAGTTGCTCCTTCGCGCGCGCGCACACAAACACACACACACAAAGACACACACATGTTATTTTTTTTCATGCTGATACAAATTCTAATTGGAGTCATAAAGAAAGTGTAAGGAATAGAGTCAGAGAGAGGAAATTAGAGAATAGCCTTTCCAGTGGACTACTTAACCATGAAGGCACCTGCCAAGGAGAAAGTCAGTCAGAAGGGCTGAGGACTGAAACGGGACAAAAGCAGAGGAACCTGCTGGTGACAAAGGTAAGATTTTATTTCATACACATCCTTGCCATCCTATGATTTTTATTTTTCTTGTGCCTTTTCGCCACGAATATTTTTTGAAAAGGGGGATAACAATCTGTTTGGTAAATGATTTACTGATGTAGGAAGCGGAGTTTGCTGCAGAGACAAACTGAAATATCCTTAGTGCTTTTAATTTGCATAAACATATTCAGTTTTTGTTTTTACATTTAAAATCATGAATTAAGTCCCTTCAGAAATATTTAAACTGGCAAATTAGCTTTTTTGCTTGCTTTTTTCTGGTGTATGTATCAATGTATTGATAATACACTCGCTTTTTTACACCAGCTGTATTTATTGCATATCTTTGTTGATCATTTGAATGGTCAGCGCAGCGCAGAGCTAGTGTGGACATTTTCTTAGAAGGAGTGTGTGAAAGTGATAAAATTTTGTGTTATTAATTTGTAAGTGGATTTGATTAGTTGGTGATTCACATCAGAAGCGCTTGCGTGCAGGAGCGTGTATGAGTTTCCCTGTTCTTTTATTTCCTGATGGTGCAGTGGCGGGAGTGGATGATTTGGAATTAATCATTGTTTTTGCCCACCAACCTTTGTCTGTGGCCGGCAATGATGAGTGAAAAGTTGAGCCAAATTCTGCTCCTCAACGAACATACAAACAAACAAACAAACTTACAGATTTAAGAACTATTGCCAAAAACATGAAACGACAGCAATATCAACATTTTTTTTTACCTTTTTTGAATTCAACAAACAAACAAACGGACAATAAAAGTGCACAGAAAGCAACTGAAACATAAAACATCCTCCGTGCCTTTTACACTGGCGGTTATTGTGCGCCTCATCCCTCTGCTCCCCCCCTCAATCCGTCTGCACTCTGCCACTTTTGTTCTCTAATCTCATTTACTTCTGCCTTTTCTGCAGGTTTTTCTCCTAAAATCCCACATCTAATGACAGAGGCTTATCCCATGCCACTCTGCATTGGTCTCATCCCTTCTCACACCCCTCTCCTTTTCCGTTCTCACCCTTGTTCTGCCATTCATACTCCATAAAGACTAAAGACTCTTCCCTTTTATTTGACTCTTTCTCCTCTCCCTTCTCCTGACTTTTTTTCTCGCTGTTGCAAAGAGCATTTGCATCTTTCTGTACCAAATAACCATCAGTTTTCTGTGTCAGTGAGTATATACTTGTGTGCAAACTCACAGGTGTGCAGTGTGTCCATCATCACACCCATTCAGTCCTATAATCCCAAGTCTCACTTGCCTTTATATCCCCTCCACCCAAGACCCACTCTAATTTGTGCCATAACTCCTGGATTTCCATAACCCTGTACATAGGTAGCCTGGCAGGAATGTGTCTTTTGCATTTGGTGGCTGCATATCTCCAGTACATTCCCGCTGATCTAAGATGTCCTTGTGTTTTGTTTTCTTTTTGGCTCTGCCTTTGTGTTGTCTGCCTGATAGCTATTGCTTCCCATGCTAATCAAGTTGCTGCTCTGAATATTCCAAACGCACACTTGCTGATGAGGATTAAATGCACCGTCCTTCTCTGTCTGCAAGCAGACAGACATAAATAATAGATTTTGTCACCTGGTCAGTGGATATGTTCGCTGGTGTGTTCATTTTATAAGAGGGGATGGCAAAGTGGACATTCCTTTTTAAGCTTTCAGCTTCTGTGAGTCAAGGTAGGCCTAATGACTGGCTTGTGATATATCAACCGATGCAGTAACTTTATTGGTAAGGTGACCACTGGGTGATCAACTGCCACACCTTAAAACCCATTAACCCCCATCTCAACCTGTCTTCAGCCTAAAAAACCATTAACCTTCCTCTTAACCCTTAAATTCACCATGAAATATCAACCCAGTCAGCAGAACGCAGTTGGAAAGGCAAAGACTTTGAAAAGTAAGGTACAATCACAATGTATTAGATACACAAACAGGATGAGTAACATCTCAAAGTGTCAATAGAGAGGTAAAAATTATTAATTAAGTCAGATGAGATAATTACAGAGAGAGAAAGAGAGAGAGAGAGAGAGAGAGAGAGAGAGAGAGAGAGAGAGAGAGAGAGAGAGAGAGAGAGAGAGAGGCAAACAGAGAAGGGAGGGCGGGGAGAGAGAGCCAATGTCAGTTTTGCTTTGTTTCACATATTTAATGAGTGTGTCTGCTCTCTTGAAATATTGACATTTTCCCATGAAGCCAGAGGGGGCAGACAAGAGTAGAGGCTGTTCTGTCGTTTAAATAGAAAGCAAAAGGCTGCTTGCATCAAACTTTTATCACATTTTCCATTCTTGTTTAGTTTATGTATCCTCTTTTTTAATGGTATTGATGAAAAGGTATTTATTAAGAATGAGTTACACTGAATGTAGCTATCATATGGTAACTCAAAGAAATTGTTCTTTGCTACAGGCTGAAAATAATCTTATGCAAAAGAATCTTCAAAAAGTCTCCTTGTATGTACAGTGACTGAGGACATTCTTTTTGTTGATTGCTGATCTTGATTTTAAATGAGAATTGAATAGATTTTTCCAAAATCCATCCATCCATCCATCCATCCATCTTCTGCCGCTTATCCTGCACTCAGGGTCGACCAAAAGACCAAAAGCGTTATTCAGCCTCTTGAAAACGTAAATTTGTGGTTTAGTTTATGCAGATCAGATCATTTCAATCACAAACAGTAATATCACTAATTGTACTTTACATCTTTCATTTTGGCTTGGTTTTGTAAGATTCAGTTTCCCGCTTTTACACATCTTGTTTTTCAAAATGGTTTCAAAGGACAATAGATTTTCGACTAGTGTGTCTGAATATATGCATGTAATGTGTATGTACTGCAGCAGTTTTTAAATATGTATATTTTATCCACTTATTATGGGAAACCCATCCCAATAACAAATCTGTTTTTTGTATCTCAATATTGTATTCAGAGGAAAATATTTTTTTGTTGCCACTAAAGAATGAGTATTGAGTCCTTTCAGATCTTTAGAGGCACTATGATTGCTCGCCATAAGCAAACATGATCAAGTGATGAATTTCAGTTGAAACTTTTCTTTTTTAGCCATTTTTCAATGGCGACACACAAAGGCATAAAACTTAAGGAAAGCATAAAAAGCACAAAATCCCAATAATTGATTTGTATTTTGCCTTTGCTCTTCAATACAGTTTACAAATCATACATCCTGTCTCTCACATTACACTTTTCAACAACTGCTATTTTTCCCAAAAGACTGGCAAAAATACAATCTTGTTGACTTTGTAAATGAATCGATTAATGTAATTAATTGTTTTTAAATCACTGCCAGAAAACAGAATGTTGGATAATGCTAATTAAGATATGTTTGTTAGGATGTATAGGCTGGATAATGATAATGTTGCTCTGCAGCATCAGATAAAATTACTCAAATATGCTGATGGCCTGAGGTTAAGGTTAGGCTCAGGACAACGTGGTCAATTTCCCCATTATCAGTGGACTGATCAGAGTGCATTGATTGATGTTCACGCAGGAGGTTGGGCCACGGGGTGAACTTCTTCTCAATCTGAATGTTGTTGTTTATAATACCTGGACTGGATAACAATATGGCAAAGGCGAAGAAATGACCAACATGTATTTTCTTTCATTGTTCCTTAAGTATCAGAATCAGAATCAGAATCGGAATACTTTATTGATCCCCAAGTGGAAAATTGCTCAAATATCTTGGCTAAAAATAGCATTTCAATTAGAATACCTCTACAACCAAAACTGTATCCAAAAACAAAAAAAATAGCAAAAAGGTTTTTTTGGAAGCCATCTACTTTCTCCTGCTTTCAATTTTGTTGTGTAAAACAAGAACAATGTGTTGGCACTGTGTTCTGACTTCTGGCACACGACAAGTCCACGTTCCACATTAGACTTGGACAAGATTCATGCTCCACTTCATTCCTTGTATTTCTACAGACTGTCATCACACACGTGCACAGACTCACCCCCCCACATATACTTTTCATATTGTGAAGAGATTAATTTAAACTTACTCTTTACCCCCTTATACTAATCTGAAAGTAATGTGATCTAACCCAAGCTCTGACAACAAGTTAAAACCCTTAAACTTCCACCAAAAGTTATCTTAGAATGTGATTATCAAAAATGCCATAAAAGGCCATGATCAAAAATGTCCTCATTTTCTTTGTTGAAAAATCATTCGTGTTCTCACTGGTGGTCTGTTAAAAGAGGACATGCCTAAGGGGTGTGTGCTTGGATGCATATATCTAGGTGTCATCTTGCAGCATGTTAAGTCAATGAGTGTTATACCTATAAACATATACATATAAAAGATTTGGCTTTACTCACACCTTCACCTTCCACATCTCCTTTCACATGCACATTATCATACTGACACTCTTTCTGTCCGTAATTTCTTTTTCGAAGCTCTGGTTTCTTCATTGCTCCAGTGGAACATTTTCCACTTTGCCAGACTGACCTGTAATTGTACTTTAGATTCATATAGACAGGTGTGTGTATGTGTGTGTGTGTGTGTGTGTGTGTGTGTGTGTGTGTGTGTGTGTGTGTGTGTGTGTTCTCAGGTGGAAACATCTGACCTCGGATCTGAAAAGAAACTGGGAGGGAGGAGGGGAGGAAGGAAGGATGGATAGAAGAGGGGAAAGGCGGGAGGAAGGAAGGATGGAGGGGAGTGAGAAGTGAAGGAAATGGAGGAGCGAAGCAGGAAGGGAAGGAGGGAAGGAATGAAGGAGAGAAGTGTGCAAGAGAGGAAAGAAGAGGGAGGAGGGAATGAAGTGGGGGAAGAAGGAAGGATATTAAGAAATAAACAGCTGAGTAAAAGAAAGGAGGGAAGAAGAAAGCAGAGCATACTAGGAAGCAAGGAAAGAGGGATGAGGGGAGGAACCCCTGCGGCTGTCTGACTGAGGACTTCCTGCGCCGACAGGAAGGAGTCATCACCGAGGCCGAGGTCCAGTGTGTTGTCCACTGCAAGAATCCCAAGATCCACCCCAAGAAGTGCTGCCCCACCTGCCCCAGTGAGTCCTGCCCCCCCAAACACCCCATTAATATATATATAATATATTGTTTTCATTTGTATTTTTCATTCATGAGTAGAAAAACATGTTTCTCCATTTGTGTAATAACTGTTTAATAACAGTGTAAAAACCCCCGCAGCCTGCATCTTTGAGGGTCGTCTCTACAAGGAGAAGGAGGAGTTCAGCCCTGAAGGGAAACCCTGCATCAAGTGCACATGCACCGTGAGTCACGAATGTGCACGATATATATATGTGTGTGTGTGTGTGCGTGTATATACACTATATATATATATATATACACAGCCAAAAAATGCAAAATGTAGAAGAAAAAAACAGTCGCACTGGACTATAAGTAGCATTTTTGGGAGTTAAGTTATCTTATAAAATCAAGGACCAAGAACAGACTCTTCATCTCAGATGAATCAAAGGAAGAATAGAGATAGAATAGAGAACAACAGGCTGAATAGGTGTCTGGTGTTTTAATGTAACATATTGACAGTTATTCAGATAACTATAGCAGAAACAACATAGTGTAACAAGTTTACCAAACTCTCCATCTCATTTCAAATCACTAAATCCATTGCATTTTTCATCCTCTGTGTCACTTCTGAGCAGCTCCGCCAACTGCGGGGGTAGACGGCACGCTGCTTCCTCTTCTGCGTGGCTGTCGTCAGACTCTGCATCAGTTCCTAGCTTGATCTCGCTTTTAGCCCGCAATTAGCTTTCTTTGTTTTCTTCATTGCAGTTCGAGTATCCTCCGCTTTTCGCCAGTCCCTCACAAGTTTCTCGCTCACTCCAAAACTTTTTTTCTCCTGCTCCAATACCTTTTTCGGCTACATATTTAGCTATTTGCAGCTTGAAATTTGCAGAATATGATTTTCTTTTTGAGAGCATTTGTGTTCAGTTTTTCTAAATTGATGTTTCAGTGGTACAGGAGTAATAGGAGTAGCAGATACTGGCACACAAGCCTAGAGCACACACTGTGAAAATAACAAACGTGAAATCACACTATATATTTAAATATGTTCGTTGCACCTGAGTATAAATCGCAGGACCAGCCAAACCATGAAAAAAGTGTGACTTATAGTCTGAAAAATACGGTCAATATATATAAAATGTGTAAATACATGGATAAAGAACTCTCGGTACATATGATATGGAGGTATTATTGGTATGAGTGTCTTTACCCCGGCTGAGCGTCACAGCGCCCCCTGCTGATCACTGTCCATCCCGTGTGTGCAGGGGGGGCGGAGCCTGTGCGTCAGGGAGGCGTGTCCAGTCCTGTCCTGCCCTGCCCACCTGAGCCACACCCCCGCAGGGCACTGCTGCCCCCGCTGTCTGGGTGAGCAAATATGCAATATAATGCCAAAATTTCACACATATTATTATATAATGAAGTTATTATTTCAAAAATCATTTATTCATTTGTTTTATAAACATTTGTGAGTGTATGAAACTGTCTGACGGTGCTATTATTTTGCTAGAGCCCTGTCACTTCCTGTTTGACAGTGCTTTTATTTGGTTAACCCCTGGTCACTTCCTGTCTGACTGCTTTTATTTTGCAAGACTCCAGCCACTTTTTGTCGGGGGGGGGGGGGGGGGGGGTTTTTTTTTTAACCCCCCCCCCCTTTCCTCTTTTCGGGGTTTTTTTTTTTTTACCCCCCGGCA
>CAAKHD010002660.1:23864-42538 GCA_901007705.1 Fistularia tabacaria | reverse complement strand
AAAAACACACCGACAAACAGGGGGGGGGGGGGGGGGGGAGCTGAGGGGTCCGATTCCTCACCTCTTTTAATGTCGTCCAGCTGCGGTTCTGGTGAGGGGTTGTCCTTTGACGGGGACGGGGAGGTCTTCACCCCGACCCCCGGCTTGGTGGGGGCGCGGAACTGGGGTGCGGGCTGGCTGGAACGGACCGACTGCTGCTCCATCCGGGCCTGGATCTTGCTGCTGCCCTCGGCCCTGACGGGACACAACAGTTCACAGAAACATTGAAGGCCATTTTGGGCCAAAATATCTGGAAACATCTCAAATAGAAGATTTTTAATTATTGAGCTTTTGATCTTTTGCCTCCAAAAGCAGCTTTGTATGTGTTTGGATCTGGTGCAGTACCACTCAATGTCCACAAGATGGAGGCAAGGATCACACTATAAATTCCAGAGGTTGGCGAACATCAGGACGAGCGAATAAGATCATAATAATTTTAAACAAATTGAAACACAGCAAATTGTGAAAAGTCGTCAGATCAAATGTGGTCGTATGAAGCTGCTGTAGGCTCCCAGGAGTTCCCTTTTGTGTGTGTGTTCTGCCCACCTGGTCTTCTTGACCTGGATGCTGCTGCTCAGCTTCTCCAAGACGAACTCGCCAGTGTCGTGGTTGATGATCAGGACGCAGTCCTTCTGGTACGGACGCTTGTTGCCTTTAAACACTGTCATGGGTGGCGTGGAGCCCTGCAGCACAGAACATTGCAATACATTTTTATACAATGAAATAAAAGACTTTAAAGATTTGTAAAGCTCACTTTGTTACAATTTCTGTTTGTAGTTTTCAAGTGTTGTAATTTGTTTCGCTTGGCTCGGTATGTGTCTACAGAAGGTTGTTGGTTCAATCCCTTGCTCCCCCTGTGCATGCCATAGCACCCTTGAGCAAGACACCGAGCACGCAATTACCCGCGACGTTCCGGACCAGCACCACCTATGCCGGCATCAGTGTGCGTATGTCTATGTGTTCTCACCGGGATGTGGGGCAGCGTGATGGTGACCTCGTCACCCTTCCCCACCTGCAGCTCCCCCTCACAGCTGGTGTCGATGGACGCCGGCTTGAAGTCGTCTGCAAGGAAGAGCAGGAGGCGGTGAGGACACCGGTCAGGTGACCGCAGGAGACGACACAGGCACAGAAAAAAAAAGAAATCAAACATAAAATAACATGTTGGATGAGAGCTGGGAGGGGGATTTGTGAGAATCAGCTTTTTACAACACTGATACTATTATGTATTAGGTTTATAAAATCACTAACTCCAGAACACAGTACACACAGTTGCCACAGTAAAAGGCAATAGCAAATTTTGTTTCCTCTTAATATTCTTTTACTACTTTTTCACTCATTTCGTCAAGTTAACAAATGAAGCAATTTATGTTCATTAATTATAGTTCTATAAGTACATAAATGCAGTTATGAGTGGATGTATTGACATTTGTTTAAGTCAGTGATAACGGATACAAAGTTATTTTATTCGTCTGTAATTGTACTGATGCGGGCCGGGAGCTGCCTCTCCCAGGTAAGCGGACACTCACATCGGATGGTGTGAAAGGACGAGCGGGGCCTCTTGTCGAAGCTGTCCCCCAGCTTCAGGACGTGCTCCTCCTTATCCAGCAACGGGTTCGAGCTCCCGTTCATTGTCCGTTTCTTCAACGAGACAAAAAAAATAAAATAAAATAAACAGGTTGAATATTCACGACTGCACAGGCGCTTCTCTGGGACGGACGCGGCGCAACTCTATTCTCCAGTAAGTCGGCCGGACGACGAACGTTTAGCTAGTGGGCTAACAGTTAGCCAAACATCCCGTTCGTTACGCCCCTTCCGCCTTGAAGTCCGACTCTCAAATATGTTCTGACGGAAACGATTTCAGCATAAAATTTTCACCTTCTTGCTGAATTCAAAACGTTAAATCTTCTAAAATACTTAAAATTGTAACGGAATCTTATAAATAACATAGGTGAATGTTTAGCCCTTTTTAACTTTTGTGTTTTCACCGTTTAGGATAATAATTAAAGATGCACTATGCATGTTAGAATAGGATAAGATAAAACTTTATTTATGCCGAAGAATATTTCTTGTGCCAGATGGCTCCAAAGACACAGTAAATATATACAGATAACAACAATATAGCATCAAGTATGTGAAGTATAGAAATTAGTATCTAACTGTCTAATGTTTTTTGCACTGAACTTTATAGGTAATTCTGCTGCTACTCTATATATTCAAACTCAAATTACATGTGTTTACACATTTCAGATTTTTATGCAGTTAAATCTCTATCATCCTTTCACCTCATTACCGGTAGATTGTTTTGGCATGCAGACGTTTGTTTGTTTTTTGTGCACTTTACTGTTAATGTGCACTCTATTACTGTTTTGTTGATCTCATGTCACCATAGGAAAGTGAGAAATATCTTCTCCATTCTTCTGTCTGTCTCTGTATGTGTGGAGAAATGGACATGAAAGCTGACTTTGACTTTGAATAATGTGTAGTATTCAAATAAACTGTACTTCATACAGTAGCAGTAGAAGTGAGATATGTCAAACACAAAGCAAAGCAAAATCATGGCAATTTACATGGAGAGAGTAAGACTGTCAATGCTATTGAGAGGTATGGAAAGGTTGTATAGCACCAGATCATGAATGTAAAGATAGCACAGGCTATGATATGTAGTAGTATAATGATCGTAGTTATAATAATTATGAAAAGTGAAGAGTAATGTTGCCCATGCCAGTGACAATAGTTCACTTGACAGAAAAAATATTGCACATTGTATAAAAATATGACAGTACATGATGAAACAGAGAAATATAGTGCACAGATATTGAGCTTAATAAAGCCCATGGTACTGAGAATGATATTAGACATGATGATGTAAGAAATAATTTGTATTGGATTAACAATGAAACAGTTTAATCACTCCCTGAGGGTCACTGGGATTGGCACCTGGATGACATCAGCTGGTGTTAAGAATGATTTGGATAAACAGCAAAAGAAATAATTGTTGAATTTGTCTTTATAGCTATACTACATTTGGTTTGGTGAGAAAAAATCTAAAGTTCGAAGTAAACGAATAATATGAATCACGAACTTCGAAAAGAAAGCGTCTATGAGCTCCTTTGTCAGGGGCGGAAATAATCTACGAGTCGTGTTTTCCGGACGGAATATTTTAGTTGACGGTCAAGATGGAGGCGAAAAATAACGCGACGATTGACTCTCGCCTTTTTTTACTGCATTTGAGTCTTTTTTAATAAAAATTGTGGAGGAAACAACTCTAAACACGGAGCCTGTTTGACTTCTGGTCGGATTAGCGGACGATGAAGTCAGTGTGAGAATCTGGGAGGGAAGAAAAACCCCGACTTTTAAAAGAAGTCTCATCCGAAGCGGCATGGCGACACCTGAAAAGCAAAGTTCCCTGGCAGTCAAAAACGACGCGCCCGGAGAGGAGGCCTGTCAAGATGTTGAACTTTCTCGCCAGGAGGCCCCCGCCGCTCGGCTCCTCAGCCAAGAGGAGCGGGAAAAGCTGACCGGCGACGGGACGCTAGTGTCCGCCTTCCGCCAGAGGAAGCTGGAGGAAGAGGCGCAGAAGAACTGGGACCGCTTCTACAACCGGAACTCCACCAACTTCTTCAAGGACCGACACTGGACCACCAGGGAGTTCCAGGAGCTCCGGGCCTGTCGGGAGGCAAGTACACACACATCCTGATCACTGTTGAGTTTTACTCTCATGTCAAACTTCATGGAGTTTTCAGGTAAACACTGTCATGTAAGATGATATTTTGCTAAATTCAGGTGTAGTTCCCTTGAGGCCCCTCTGGAACTGGTGATCAGGTAGTTTGGAGACCTGAAGGAATCTCCTGGTTTTCTCCAGGTGATGTTTTGATGGTGCTGTAAACAGGACAATGACCAAGGAGGTTGGATCTTTCAGACGGCGTCCCAGAGGCTGGTGCTGCTGGAAGCTGGCTGCGGGGTGGGGAACTGCATCTTCCCTCTGCTGGAGGAAGACCTCAACATCTTTGTCTACGCCTGCGACTTTTCACCCCGGGCCGTGGACTTCGTGAAGGTGAGAGACTCAGACAAGAAGTTTCTGCAGGCAAATTAATCTCGAGAAACGTCTGGTCCTCTTTGTCTTCACAACCTTTTGGGTGTTTCTATACGTTTTGAGGCTCTAAAACATATTTTATTGTCGGTTTGTCAACACATTTCTACTTTTTTTTTTGTTTTTTTGTAATTTCCTCATCCAATCTTGTTTCCACCCCCCTCCAGGCCAACCCTCTGTACTGCCCCGAGCGCTGCCTGGCCTTCCAGTGTGACCTCACCAAGGACGACCTGAGGTTCCACGTTCCGGCAGGCGGCGTGGACGTGGTTACCCTGGTCTTCGTCCTGTCGGCCGTCCATCCCGACAAGATGGGGCTCGTCCTGACAAACATCTGCAGGGTAAGAGGGACCAAAACATTAAGTATTTTGGTAGAAAATGTTGGAAAACCCTTGGATTCACAGATCATATTTGAATCTTCTGTCAGGAAATGATGAAACTGATAAGCATTGACCTTCTCCCCAAAGGTGCTGAAGCCAGGCGGCGTGGTCCTCTTCAGAGACTACGGCCTGTACGACCATGCTATGCTGCGCTTCAAGGCCGGCAGCAAACTGGGCCAGAACTTCTACGTGCGCCAGGACGGAACCCGCTCCTTCTTCTTCTGCAGAGGTCGGTTCTTGGTGTCTCTGGAAGGCTCAGGTCTAATTTGACGGCGGCACCAGGGGACGCTCTTGAAGCCAAGAAGAATCCGATTGCTGATTGGTCAAGCGCTTTGAGGAGTCTGCTCAGTGGTTTCGAAGCAGAGCCAAGATTGCGAGGGGCAGCGACCTTCGCTTCACACCCACAGTGTTCCAGGCAGCCTCTCTGGTGTTAGGTGTAATCCTACCTCTGCTGTCTTCTTCCAGAATTCCTGGCCCGGTTGTTTTCCCAGTCAGGCTTCCTTTGCGTCGCCAACGACTACGTCCTGAGGGAGACGGTCAATAAGAAGGAGGGGCTCTGCGTCCCCCGGGTCTTCCTGCAGAGCAAGTTCACCAAGCCGGCCCTTGAAGACCAGCCCTGATGGAGGAACCGGGACCGGCATGAAGAATATTTGGACTCAGATACTTTGTCTGCCATTCAAAAGGCACGATGGATCCAGAAAACAAGTTCTTCCCAACTTGTGATTCTGATGTTTGACTTCCTGTTTGGTCAGTTTTCTCATGAAGTCTCAGGGTACGTGTGGTAAAGGGTCTGACTAACTCTGTCATGTCTGACCATTCCCCATCTTTAATGAATCTGAAAGCTGACAAAAATCCCCGGCAAAATAAAAGCACAACTTTAACTACATTGAAGCAACAACAGATTTGACTTCGGTTTTATTCTGGATTTGTACCTCTGGATTTTAAACCTGTGAGTGTAAAACATCGATGGGTTTCAGCTGGAGGCAGCTCCCATTTTATTTTGAAAGCGACCTGACAGGAAATGGTTCCTCGGACTGCTCCGAACATGAATGCCGCACTGAGAGCAGAACTTCAGAGGATGAGGAACTCAGGCGAGTGCAGCAAGCAGCTTCACTCTCCCCTTGATCTCGAACCCTCCTTGCCTCACTGCCATGTGTGCTCCGTCTCCGGAGGTGCAGGGGCAAATGGTGGCGCTTTGAGGTCAGCTGGATCTCCGTAGAAAGATGGCAGCTGCCATTGGCCAGATGGGCCTGCTGATGGCTGCGAGGAAAAGGATAAGTTCCTTCTCTCTGTGGACAAGATTGTGATTGTGAAAAGGGGTGGATTGGAGACACAGGAGGTTGAGAATTGTCCGGACAGAAATGCATGAAGTAAAAGAAAGAAGACATTTATGATGAGTAGGTCAGGTCTTCTGCAGGGACACAGAACCAAAAGGCCGAATCCTGATGACTGAGCCACAAAAACTCCGCCCCCAGCCTCGTGTGTCCAAAGGTCTGGTGTGACTCCAGGATCACACCCGGGTCCTGCGGTGGTCCACTTATTGGTCAGTCAGGGGCACTGCACATTCTAAACAGCTTTATGTTTTTCCCCTTGTCTGAATCTGTAAGGGGGGCATTGTCCTTCAAAAAATCAGCATGAAATTCAGCTAGATGTGTGAGAAGGACCTGGAGGATCAAACCCCCACTGGTTTCTCCAGCAGCCGGTTTTAGAAGAACCCATATTCAAAGGTCTTCTGAAGAACAAGTCATGAACCCCTGATGGAACCCAGGTGATATCAAATGCGCTCCTTCATCCCTCTTCCTCTTTCTCCCTCCCCAACTGAAATCATGTCTGTTGTCTTCTCGCCACCGTGTAAGGTGGGGGGACATTTGTCCCCATTGGGGTCAGACTCTCAGAACATCTGCTGACCTCCTGTGGGTCTCCATGTCACACTGACCTGCTGCACTTGGACTTCACCAAGTACAAATACATGACATATGCTGTCAATAAAAGTGTTTACAGGCTGCAGGGATCCATCTATCTATTTATTTATGGTTCGATTTTCACAGCAGGAAGCGGAAACACCTGAGGAATCAGACACCTCAGACCCTCCCCTAATCATCACGTCTATTGATCCAGAGTTTATCACCGACTGCCTCTGACCAATGGGGGGCGCCACTGTCCCTTATTTTTATACAATGGGTTTTTTATCTCGCAGAAAGGGGAAGTAAGAGTCTCATGATTCGAATTTACATAGAAAATTTGTTTTTTTACAATCAATATTTTTGGCTTTCATTCAGGTAATATGAAAATAGCACGTACATCAATAATTGTATGATTGCTTTACTTTATGATGTCTTTATTTCTAGTCTTTCCATATTTATACTCTCAGCACCATATATCTACATTCTGCACAGTCATGCCAGATTTATATCTATATTCATATACAAATCTCCGTATACAGCTGAGTTGTTCCACACCCCTGACTGAGATTATATTCTGTTCCACTGTGTCCTTGTATATTACTTTTATGTAACATTTTATGACTGAACATCATGCACAGACTAAAGAAATGACTTAATTCCCCTCAAAAGAAACAATTGTTGATTTATTTTTATTCTTAAACAGAATTTAAAGCGATTTCCGCTTCAACTCATCGACCTTGTTTTAAATCGGCATATCAAATATATATTATTATTTTACAAGTGTGTGTGTGTGTGTCAGTCAGCTGAAGCACAGGGAGGAAACAGCTGCGTAGGTTAGTGTATCATAGTGTTCCGGACTAACGATGAGAGCGTGTCAGAGTGATGTGAGTTTCCCCTGACGTTCTGGTATCCGTCCTGAGCCTGCGGTACATTCGGGTGCTTCGGCAGAGCGAGTTTAAGCAAATTTAAATGCACACACACACGCACACATACACAGAGCGAGCTCCTGTTCAGGCCATGAATGGAGGTGCTGTCCGTTGGGCGACTTGGCAACACTTGGCTTAAGGTGGAGCCTGGCCCTCCTCTTCATCTGGCCAAGAGAGGGGACGGAGCTGTGTCTTGGGGCTAGGTTAAAACACACAACCCATCCATGGAGGTGATGGTGCAGATGATGCGTGTGCAGGAGGTGATGGTCGAGATGATGGAGGAGGTGCAAGTAGTGCAAGTGGTGCTGGAGGTGATGGTGTATGTAGGGCAGATAGTATATGTGGTGCATGTGGTGCACACTGTTCAGGTTGGTGCAGGTGTTTCATGCTGTTCAGGTGGTGATGGTGCAGGAGGAGATGATCCATGTGGTTCATGCTGTTCAGGTGTTGTAGACCCCAGAAGTTGCTCCCCTCATCCTCCCATGCCTCCCTGCTCTGGGCCTTAAAGGTTGTTCTGCCGGGGGACGTTGGAGATCCCGCCTGCACAGATGTTGAGAGTGGATCCATCCATGTTCCCATATTCCATGGTGCTGAGAGGATTTTGCACCCGTCCATCTCTTCGCTGTCACTCCCTCCGCCGTCATGATGAAGAATGCTATAAAAGTGCTGAGTCGGGCCTTACATAAAGGCCAAGGTCATTACATCAGATCATGGCCGTGTCGTTCCATCCGGTACCTCAGAGCTGCGTGAAGGGGTCATAAATTACACACCCTTTGTTCCAATAAATATATTTTTGACTCTTCGCGGAAAGATGAACACTTTAGGCTCCCTTCAAGGTGCTCAAGGACTTTCCAGGCATCTTGAGGGGAACAGATGAGATTTAGAGTATGCATCGTGAAGTCCGGAGATCAGAAATAGCAGGATAGCAGAAGGTGTGATTTAGGAGATGTTCTCCTGCCTGGGTTCCCTCCATGTTCTCCAACTTCAGTCCACAAACAGGTTTGTCACAGGCTCTTCAGAGTGTGAAAGTTACCTCAGATGCAACACACAAAACCCACAGTCTCCTCACCTTGCTCCCCCTTTGATTAATGTTCCTCCACCCTCACGTGCTTTTTATTTAAATACCAAAATCAGTTTGAAGCAGTCGTTGAGGTCTGTCGGAGGCCAGCTGCAGGCTGAGGTGTGCGAGCTGATGTCTGGGCTGCGGTCCTGGAGGTCTGGACCGCGTCACCTCCTCGCTTCTGGTTTGTTTTCTGCGACGCTGATGGTTGGACCACCACGCTGTTGTCAAACACGGTGTTCGCTTTTGTGGAAGACTCACAGAGTACATTTCCCTGGGAGTTCAGCTGGATTCAGGGCTTTAGTCGAGGGTGGAGGTCTGGATCCAGTCCTGGAGGGAAGGGGAAGATCTGGATTCATCTCCACGCCGTCTTCAAGGCATCAGCGAGGCCGCTGGTTACATAACCTTCAAGCATTTATTTTTCCTTCTCTCATTTTTTCCCTCCAACGAGAAGTGGGAATGAAAACCAGAGATGCGGGGACGTGACCCTGTGTCTTCAGAACCTGGCGTTCTCCAACAGGCCTGAACAGGAACCTCCTCTGCTGATAGAACTTCCGCCCGGGTGCCCGAATGCAAAACCATGTGGGTTGTTTTTTTTTGTTGCAAAGACTGCATCTGATAAAACACTGTTCATCTGGTTGAAGCAGTAGCATGGATAGCAACTCGCCTTTCTCTTAGCCTGGTGCAATCTCACGAGGATGCAGCATGTCTGACCTCCTGTAAAGCTCTGGCTTCCTGTCCTGACACTCGCTGGGAAAGCAGTGCGGTGAAGGGGTGAAGCCTGGTCTTCACCCTGCACGACCGCTGCAATTCGTGCCACGGCCACTCGATGGGGACGATGGGAACACCATGCCTCTCATCATCAAACGAAGAGTTATAATTATTTCTAAACAAACGTTTTTTACATACATGCTAAATGTCAAATGTCAAATGGAAGCAAAAGTTTCCCGACACACAGAGGAATTGGATTGGGATCCGAAATAATAACAATTATAATAACATTGTGTCTGTGCTAAGTGTTTTCAGGGAGCTGATAATGTCAAGAATGCGGTCAGCTCTGTGTTAACAAATAAAGCGAATCTATTTTTTTCTTTAATGGAGGAAGCAAAGGTCCGGTCCCCCCCTCCTCTCCCCGCCCAGCTTGTCTAACCTACTCGGAAAAGGCCATAAATGTTCTGTTTTACGTAATTGAATTAAATATTACTTAGATTCTGAGTACGGCTCCTCGCTTTGCTTTGAATTACGGAAGATCATTAGAACATCCCCTCAGTTTGCTGCGTGACAGGAGTAACACCCAGCCCGGACCTCCACACCGCTTCTCCAGCACTTTCTATTGTTGTTACCAACATCTCAGGATGTTTTCTTTGTCACATTGTTTGTTATTACTTTTGCTGGAAATTGAAAGATAAATCAGCTCTTTTTGTTTGTTTGTTCATCCCTTTACAGGTTCCTGCTGACGTCCCAGCCCACTGAAAACGAACAGGGACATATCCCTGTTGCCATTCTGGACTGGAGTTGCAGGAACGACCGTGAGCTACAGGTTGAAGCAGCAAATATAATTTTTGCAGAAACAGCGCAAATTATAGCAACATTAGCAATTTACGACAAAATGTTTTCTTTATGATGTCAGATAAAAATAATTCATTTCATTGAAGGCCCCCTACTTGACACTCAAGGACCTCGTAGATATGCAGGAAACACTGACTTAAAAGAAACAATAAAAAGTCGTTCAAGGTACAAATTGCTAGCTGAAAGATGCAGGTATCAGCTAATGTGTATTATGACTCAATTGTGCCTCAAAGAAACACATCCAGCAACGAAACGTAGTTTATGCTAGTTTTGTAAAGGAGCTCATGAGAAAAACACACTTTCGTTCTGGTCACCGCTAATATATATTAAAAAAAAAAAACAAAACAATGCGAATGATCTCTGCTGTGTGTTGCTTTCTGCGCCTTTACTGGGAAAGCCCCGCTTTTCAACAATGAATGGGAACATTGAATGATAAACGTGAAATACCCCGTCTCCCTTTTTGAGGTCACATATTGAAGTCAAGAATGTGCGACACCCATTTCCAATCCACGGAAATGATCCAGGCCCACGCCGACCGTTCTGAGAAACAGGGGGGACAAGCAGGCCTTTGTCCAGCCGGCAGCCGGCGCTGCGATCGCGGTTGGAAAAGCCTGCACTTCAAGAACATTTAATCTGCTTACAAAGACGACTGGACATATAATGTAATAACAGACAACAGCTTTGGGTTTTTCCGTGTCATCTAGAAATGTAGAATCAATTAGCGCACAGTGTTCTATTGTCTGGTCTGTTTGGACCACGATGATCGTTGTGTCCGCTTGAGACACTTTATTCATTTTATCGAGATTAACCCAGATTTGCAGGGTTATGAGCGGTGCAACACAGGTTTTTCTGCAAAACGTGGCGCCAAAATGCTTCCACACCCCATTTTTACACAACTCATGCAGCTATTGTTTGACAGATCGCTGTCATGGGACCCCGTCCTCGGTGGGAACCGTTTTATATGTTGTTGACAGTGTCACACGGAAAGGAGATGACAAATGCAAAATCAGACTCCGGGAATATTTTCAACAAACACGTCGCATCTTTAAGCGCATTGATTGGCAAGCGTATTAGGTGCAACATCCCGAACAATCAATCTGATATCAGAAGTCTGAATGTCGTAATTAAAGTAGCAATGTCAATTATAATATATAGACGTTTGTGAAAAAGAAAGGCTGCAGCAAAAGCAGTTGAAATAACCATCAACACCAATAATCAAGAAGATAAACCGTGAAATTGTGCAGAGGGACGTGTGCAGGGCCTCCGCCCGGCACCAAACACCCCCCATAGAGGCCGCCGACGCCGCGCGGGAGGGGCGTTCCCCGGCACGAGCTCACTGTCCCCCAGCAGTCTATGAGCTGACTCGTGCCAGTGAACCAGTATCGGCTGGGTGCACGAGCCGTCGTGGTGGTGAGCCGCCGCACGTTCCAGTCGTTAAACGCCGTCGCCGAAGTCGCCCTCGTTCCTCCATCCTTGCGGGGATAACAACTAACCAACCGACCGACCCGAAGCAAGGGGCCTGCCGTTTCCACCCGGTACCGCGACGTCTGTCCTCCGCCCGGCGCGATGGAAACGCGGTCAGACGACGAGTACGAGGACGAGGAGGTGGACCCCCGGATCCAGGTGCTTTGTCCGCGCGCGACATCCTCCGCAGCTAGCTAACAGCCCCCGGAGCAATGTCCTAGCATTTGTAGCTGCCGGAGGAGCCGACGTTATCTCTCATTTATCTCTTTTATTTTTATGGAAACAAAAATATCTCAGATGACACGATTTCATGAGCAATCAGTTCATTTTCGGTGGCTCCGACTGATTTTTATTTGAAGATATAAAAATGGACGTTCGAAATAAATGCTGAGAAAATAGGACACTTAATTAGCTTTGACCGGTATATTACATTGACAAGGGAAAAGACGTATTTGGGAAAATATTCGTTTAAATTCAGGGATAATGCTTCTTTTTCTTAAAACCGGATCAACTTGATAACCCATTTATAAGTCAGATAAAGAGCGATGAGAAACGCACTTCATGTTTCTATTATTTCTATTTAATACAGGGAAAGGTGAATAATGAAGCGCTTTAATTCACATGTTAACATTTTCCCCTCGATATATTGTTCGGTATTCTCGCTTATTTTTCCTTCAGTTTTGCATTGACTGTTGGTATTTTGTAAAACTTAATGTAGAAATCCAGCAGTATCTTGGCTGGTATTTCAGTATTTTTGCTGAATTTGAAATTTGTTCATATTTTTAGGTGGGATACCTTCCTACTGATCCCTTGTAGATTTTGAAGGCCTTTCTTGTAGTTGTTTGTTTTGCAAGTTTTTAATAATTTAAATTTCTTTTTTATTCCTTCTTGTCTGATTCCATAAAGGTAGTTTCTAGAAGTGATTGGGAATCTGTTCACACTGTCAGTTTTTTTTGTAAGTTGTGAAGATGTATCGTGAGAGGACTAAACAGTTGTCATGTTTGGTGAAAACCAATGGCAGAGCTTTTGTTCAAATGTTTTTTCTGAATTATTTCCAGCTCCAGCAGTGTGCTGCCTCGTAAACAAAGTGCAGTTTTAGAATTTGCTGGAAAATATTTTGAAGGGACAGGGGATCGAGTGTTCTGTTAACGTTTCTTTTTTTATTTGACATTAGAATTTCTTGTTGATAGTTATGTCTGGCAAGGTTTTTGCATTTTCTATCTATACAAATAACATTGTTATCCACCAGGGTGTTTCTAATTTTTATGATTCTCTGTGTCAGCACAGTGGTAACAGGCTCAAGGGTTATGCTACCTCAGAATACAAGTATGACATTGGAGTTACACTGGGGGGAAAGTAGGAGTTAATTGCACACATCACACCATAGGTTGTGTTTCCTCTTTCAAAATGAACAGCTGAAGTTTGTAGCTTTGTAAAAGTACCGGTTACGTTTCATTGACGCGGTCACTTGATTACGAGGGATGTTACATCGCCAGTCCCACATCTCTGCCATGTCAAACTGGGGCCTTTGTGAATCCAAGCCAAAGATCAGTGTCTCCTGTAGTTTTAATGTAATTCTCTGTGGAAAATATTTGGCATATCAGCCAATTTCTGTCTGAAAAACGTTGAACTAAATAGCATCATTGTTACTGAAATAACTAATAAAGTCAATACTTCTCTGTTGTATTATTTAGCATTTTGTCTAGCTGCATCTTCTCTGTCCTCCAGGGAGAGCTGGAGAAACTCAACCAGTCCACAGATGACATCAACAGATGTGAGACAGCGCTGGAGGTAGGAAATACAACGCAACGCTAATCAGACCAAAGGACGAACCAGTGAAGCGAAGCGAGCTCACGTACTACACACATGCATATGTTTGTTGACTGACTTTGGTGATTTGTGGAAGCAGGTTTTGGCATGACCTTACCCATATGCTGTCTTCATGAAGTCACCGCAGCATTTTACCCTATTCTGTTTGCCAATCATCAACTTCAGATGATGATCCCCCTCATCTAATATCCTGCTATGGAGTGTAAAGATACACAAGAACCTGATGAATTCTCTTGACCCATTTTCATGTGTTTTTGGGGGGGGTTAAAACCCGTGATTCTTTCAAACCAGCTTGTCAGATCTTCACACGTATTGGTCACAGTCTTTGCATGAGATTGCATCTCTATCAAAGGTCCGTCTAATTTTGGGATGGAAACACATTATGGGCAGTTGTTTGCCAAATAGCATTTTCCCAAATGTGCACAGTTTACTAGACTGGCCACTTTAACGACATCTTGATGTAGATCAGAGGATGCCGCAGGTGCTGTGGGTGGAAACCCAGGAAGCCTGAAAAGAGCTGTAACCTTTGGAATTCACACGTCAGCACTCTTCAGCGGACCTGTGCTTCCAGGCCTCGCCCATTGCAACCTTTTCTGTTATTGTCAGTGAATCAGCAGGTCTGGACTGGTGTCTCCCAAAAACTGTATTTGGTCTTGGGGAGCAGTTCTTTCTCCAGGCCGGCAAATGTGTGGACAAGAAATCTCGAAAAATAATTTGAGGAAATTAGTTGTTCGTCACCTTTTAAAAACTGATTAACAAGGTAGTTACGCAACAGCCAGCAAGAATCAACAGTTTTTTTCCAGGATAAGCCAACAAGCCAATCTGTCCTCAGAATAGTCAAGAAATTATGGAGAGAAACTGGCCTAAAGATCCAAAAGGAATCACTGAGCTGATCTTCTACAAAGCAGATCATCTTATCGATTGTTTCTGCGAAGGATGGAACCTTGAGCAGAGTGGAGGTACTGATCACATGGTCCTCTGAGGCCTCTGGGACCTGGTGGAACCTGCTTATGTAGGTCAGCAGATGTGTGCAGGTTTATGGAGGTGAAAGTCTGCAGGTGATGCAGACGCATCCTGCATGTGTCGAAGGGCCCCGAGAGGTCATGTGATCACACAAGTGTTTCTAAACAGTCGATGGTATCTCCTGCGGCTGAATCTGGACTGGAGTTTGCTCATGATCCGCAGGGGAAAGAAATTATTGATCACAATTAATTGTTGATTTCTGCGTCGACCGTAAGAATTAAACGCACATATCAGAATAAAGTCACTCGCTCTCAAGGAACGTGACTGGCCAGCCTGTTCCTGGGCTATAAATAAAAAGGACTTCATCACTGATAACGAGGTGGCGTTTTATTTGTAGAAAGAGCTGCAACAGAACAAGTCTATGTTATCGCTGAATGCCGGGGTTCTTTTGTCGGGTCTGTGCCTCCATGTTTCCTCTCTTTGCTATGTGTTGCTGAGTACAGGGCAAATATTCGAGTACTGTGGTTTTTTTTTTTTAAACTGACAGAGGCGTTTGTTTTCCTGCTCTCAGAAGACGACGGTGAATCTAAGCCGATGGAAACGACATGGTTGAGTGATGTATTTATTTCTGTTTTGAATTTTCTTTAAATGATTCCTCTCAGTGTCGGCAAAATTCCGGCCAGTTGTTTTGCGTCTCCATCTCCGCTGTCAGGTGAGAGGATAAAAACAAGGGCCAGACAGTGGAGCTTCTTCATCGCCCCGCGAGAAGGAGCGGGAAACAAGCGCGAAGAATTCGGATAGGCAGATCTTCAGCACACGAATAATCGATGAAGGATGCTTCAACAACAGCAACAACAAAAAAACAGCCATCATTTTTCAGCCCTGGGTTGAAGTGGATATTTGTTTTTAAGAGAATCAACAACAAATTAATTCCAGAAAATAACATTGTTTCAACCTCAACAAACAGAAGCAATTATAGAAGCAACCATCTGTTGATTATACACTTATTGATACACGTTTGAGAAGTTTGTGGTCATGTCAGATTGGCTTTTTTCCCAGGTACTTACTCTCTTTAGATCAAGAAGACATGGAACACATCAAGCGCAGTCAGTGAAAGAAATTTGCGGGGAATTAAGACTCTCCAATCTGTTTTTATATTTATTTATTTATTTGACTGTGCAAGTCTTTAAATCAGTCTTAATCTGCTTTAAACTATCTGGTTTTGGCTTTTGCTTTCAGCTTCTCACCATAAGTCACCATCTTCTCGGTCACTGGTGCCCTTCTCTAACCTGAGAAGTATCATTATGAGGTTTTTGTACTGTAGTTTTTAGTAAAGTGTATGTGGCTAATAAACAGATTCAGATGTAAAACCAGCTTTGGCAAGACAAAAACATGTTGGTTTCGCATTCAGCATTTAGCAACGTTAGCATGGCATTTGTCAACACTATGGGCGGAGAGTGTCACTGGGTTTCCCCCAGAGTGTTAGCAGACAAATGTGGAACATGTTTTGCATCCATCCTGCACTGACATAGTACCAACCGCTTACACAAGGACTGGATTCCAGACCAGAAGGGACCTTATGGAGAATGCAAGTTTATTTGGCTGACTTAAGAACATCAGTGTCCACCTCTGTGCCGACAGGACCTTTGTTTTTTCTGGATGAAATCTTACAGATTTGGCACAAACATACACAATAACTTTGTCATTGTGGTCAAAGGATATTTGAGGGGAACAAGCTAATCAAAACCGTTTCAGACCCTTCCAAAGGATCGTGTGGGGACCTTGTCTGTCCAAAAGATCAACTCCATTGTGACATCGCGATGTTCTGCATGAACGCCTTTTGGGCTCGGTGATCTATAAAAAGACCGAAGATTTTATGTGTCTTCAAGGCCCCTGAAATGAAACAGCTTCTGTCCTGCATCCCTTTTTGCGGTAACTTGACGCTGCTTTTATTTTGTCCTGCAGCTTAAAGCCAAGTATTCATCCCTTTTTTCTTTTTTAAGAACGGATTTTTATCATCCTCAGATCAGAGGTGAACACACAAGTAGGACAGAGCTGGTTGCTTAAAGCAGAATTCCCAGAATTATAGATAGAAGGTCAGTACTTTGGTACTTTGTAGGCATTATTTATAAAAAAAAAATAATAAAAAAAAAAGTCTGTCCAAGTGCTCGGTGTTAATTTTCAATAAGATAGCTTCTATGTTGGCCATGTTCTGTCAGTTCCGGACTGGAGGAGTGAGAAGGTCGAGTGGAGGAGTCAGAGACCACTTATCCCCTTCCCTTCCTAACCATTAGTATTCTTTTCTCACCTTCTGTGCTGAATGAGTGTTCTGTTGTCCTCAAAACCCACACATCTCACCTGAAAAACAGCTTATACTGAAGAGCTTTAAATGCAACCCCCCCCCCCTTGCAAGCTACCACACCCCATCCCCTGGCACACTCACACGCAACACCCGAACCCCTACCTGTTTAGCTACACACTAACACAACGCTCCCCCTGCTGACAACCACCCTATCCTCCACCCCCACAGAGACAATCTCATATTCACCCGACAATCTCTCACTCAAAACCTCCTTGCACCAAGCTGCACTTCAAACTCAGTCTTATTCATATCACCATTCATGCCATCCGCACTATGTATATAACATGTCTGTCTATTCATTATTCCTGTACATGCTCCGAGCCGGGAACTCTCACTGAAAAATTTCACTGTGCCTGCACAATGACAAAAAAAAACAACCTTGATTTCTTCTGAACTCATTGGAAGACCAAAACAGGCCTCAATGTCAAAACACTGTTCAGAAGTCAGATGGAGAAACGTTTTTGGCTTGTTTTTATGCTCATTGTGAACACTACAGATTGTATTGGTGCAGAGAAACACATGGCCTGTCGTGGACACACAAAGTTGGGTCTTGGACAGGCTGCACTTTGTCTGGAACGGCAACAATCCCAAGATTGTCCCTGCTCAGTCAGCAGCCCAAGCTCTATACTGTTTGAATTTGGTCAAAAAGGACAGGCAACACCACAATCGACCGTTTGTAGTCCTGGAAAACCAGGAGAGATGTTGCTTTTATTTTACTAGTTGTTTCTGAGAAAGGCCAAGTCATCAGTTTAGTGGCTTTATTGAGCTGAGCTATTTGAGCTGAGCCATCTGTGGAACGAAGATGAGTATCTGCCCGAGTCTGGAATTCTGAAGAAGTCAGCGTTCCTGGAACTCATTGTTCCTGGAATCCTCCTGCTTGGAGAAGAGAGCCCGTAATGTATCAGAGCACATCTCCAGGGTCTGCTCTGCAACAGGAGGATCATCCAGGCACTGAACTAAAGACCAGAGAAGTAAAGGAATCATTCTTACGTGAGCCCCAGATATGATGAACCAGGTGCTCTCCATCTTTGCCTCCGAGGTCCTTTGCCCTAAATCCGAGCCAGCGGAACATGCTCCTCTGGCTCATGTGCCAGAGGACAAACAAAGCTCCCTCAGACGCAACAAACAATTAGTTTTAATAAGATTATAGTGGTCCTCATCAAGACTGTCAGGTGACGTCTTAATCCGTGACTGAGATTAGGTGGAGGATAGCGGCTTAGAGCTCGTGGCTTCTTTGACCCTCTTTGTTTTTTTGGAGTTCTACACTCCGATTTAATCTGCTCTTGACTGATAAGCCCATATCTTTATACGAGTTAGTGGACGAATGCCTGCGTTGATATTCAACTTTTGTGTATGGATCTGTGTTTTCAGCCAGATACTCAACAAGATGTTACTGGATGTTAAAGAGCAGCTTTAATTTAAAACGTATTTGTGATGATCGATGTTGTCTGATATGCAGAACTGTAATTTGCCCCTTTTTAGCAAGAGGTACTCCTGCCTTTGGTGTTTGTAATCATTTCTGTTATCTGACTCCCCCCGGCCAGGATGCCAGGCAGAAGTTCCGCTTGGTTCTGGTGGAGGCCACAGTGAAGCTGGACGAGCTGGTGAAGAAGATCGGCAAAGCCATTGACGAGTCCAAACCTTACTGGGAGGCCCGACGGCAGGCCAGACAGGTCAGTGAATGCAGCACATTTTGTGCTGAACCAAGCAAACAGAAACATCCGATTTGAAGCCATGGTACGTTTTTGTCTGAGCCTTGTTTGGCAGGAATATCCTCTAGTTTTGCTTTGAACCCGAGAACAAAATAAAGTAACCTGTCAGCTGACTGGCCCCGAGGGGCAACACCTTCAGGGTGGTGGAGTCACAGGCGTGGTTCTTACATAATCCCTGGAGAAGCTGTTCCAAAGATCAACTCAGACTGGACTCATGTTCTTGTTGCTGGTGGAGAGAAAGGTGTGTGTGTGTGTGTGTGTGTGTGTGTGTGTGTGTGTGTGTGTGTGTGTGTGTGTGTGTGTGTGTGTGTGTGTGTGTGTGTGTGTGTGTGTGTGTGTGTGTGTGTGTGTGTGTGTGTGTGTGTGTGTGTGAGAGCG
>CAAKHD010002660.1:12114-23844 GCA_901007705.1 Fistularia tabacaria | reverse complement strand
CTCTTGTTTTTTTTTCTGGTGTTGAGAAAGGGGTGTGTGTGTGTGTGTGTGTGTGTGTGTGTGTGTGTGTGTGTGTGTGTGTGTGTGTGTGTGTGTGTGTGTGTGTGTGTGTGTGTGTGTGAGATCAGTTTGGTGTCAGTATCAATCTTTATTTTCGAAAACGTCTTTATGAAACAGAACCCTCTGATTAAAACAGAAAACAACTCAATGCCTCCACAGGTACCAAACAATTTTAAACGTGACCTTTGAAGGACCAAAAAAGTAAGCAGAAGTGACATGCTATCGTGTTTTATCGGTTCCTGTTTCCTCACATTGGCAGCTCAGGTGCAGGTCTCCTGCACGCCAGGAGGTCGGATGTCATTGGTCAAAATTACAAACTGTTTAGAAAAACCCAGGCGGGGCTGCTCTTTCGTGTAGTCACACTTCCCCTTTCAAGGGTGTGTGTGTGTGGTAATAATTTCCAAATAACTGTTCATGATGCCTTTCATTGGCTACTTACTAAATGTGCTGCTTATTTTATGTTTAGTTATTTTTTTCTGGCAAAGTCTATTCAGCGGTGCTGGAGAGGAGGGTCCGCCGGGTTGTTGAATCTCGGATTCAGGAGGAGCAGTGTGGTTTTCGTCTTGGTCGTGGAACGGTGGACCAGCTCTATACCCTTTGCAGGGTTCTCGAGGGGGTATGGGAGTTTGCCCAACCAGTCTGCATGTGTTTTGTGGACTTGGAGAAGGCATTCGACCATGTCCCGTGGGCAGTCCTGTCGGGGGTGCTCCGGGAGTATGGGGTACCGACCCCCGTGATGCGGGCTTTTCGGTCCCTGTATGCCCGGAGTCAGAGCTTGGTCCGGATTGGCGGTTATAAGTCAGACTTGTTTCCAGTGAGAGTTGGACTCTGCCAGGGCTGCCCTTTGTCACCGATTCAGTTCATAACTTTTATGGACAGAATTTCTTGGCACAGCCAAGGCGTTGAGGGGATCTGGTTTGGTGGCCATGGGATCAATTCTCTGCTTTTTGCAGATGATGTGGTCCTGTTGGCTCCATCAGGCCATGATCTCCAACTCTCACTGGAGCAGTTCGCAGCCGAATGTAAAGCGGCCGGGATAAGGATCAGCACCTCATAATCCGATACCATGGTGGTCAACCGGAAACAGGTGGAGTGCCCACTCCGGGTCAGGGAAGAGGTCCTGCCCCAAGTGGAGGAGTTTAAGTATCTCGGGGTCTTGTTCACGAGTGAGGGAAGGATAGAGCGAGAGATCGACAGGCGGATCGGTGCAGCGTCTGCAGTGATGCGGACTCTGTACAAGTCTGTCGTGGTGAAGAGGGAGCTGAGTCGTAAGGTCGAGCTACCACAAGCTGTGGGTAGTGACAGAAAGAACAAGATCGCGAATACAAGCGGCTGAAATGAGTTTTCTACGCCGGGTGGCCGGACTCTCCCTTAGAGATAGGGTTAGAAGTTTGGCGATCCTGGAGGAACTTGAAGTAGAGTCGCTGCTCCTCCGCATAGAGAGGAGTCAGATGAGGTGGCTTGGGTATCTGGTCAGGATGCCTCCTGGACGCCACCCGGGGGAGGTATTTCGGGCATGCCCATCTGGGAGGAGACCACGGGGAAGACCCAGGACATGCTGGAGAGACTATGTGTCTAGGCTGGCCTGGAACGCCTAGGGGTCCCCCCAGAAGAGCTGGACCACGTGGCTGGGGAGAGGGAAGTCTGGGCCTCCCTGCTCCGGCTGCTGCCCCTCCGTACCGACCATGGATAAGCGGTCGAAGATGGATGGATGGCTGGATGTCCACTGATGATCTGCTGACCTAATCATAGCGGAGTCACTGATCGAACAGCCATTTTGTTTTTTTGCGTATGGGGTGGGGGTCATGCTCTCCCCATTTGAATTCATTACCTTGCAGGCGTGCACGTCAGTCACCTGAACATCCCGATGAAAGGTCAGGAGGAAATTCTTAGTTTGTTCCAATTAGTAAGTGTTTTCAGTAACCGGCTGTAACCCCGTGCGGTGGCGCTGTCATCCATTTTAATACTGAGAAAATCCATGTGCGGTTTTGGTTTTTCCCGAAAGTCGCCGTCCTGTTATCTCTGCAGGACAAATGGGCCATTGTGTGTTTTAGTCAACCTGCAGTGACACCTCCATCGGTTCCAACTGATGTTTACTTTCCCCAAATGATTCTGTAAAAGATCACTTTTAATTCCATTTTCAGAAGTTGGAAGTATTTAAAAATGGCCCCCCACCCTCCTCCTGATTTACAGTGCTCTGGAGTGCTGGTGGCGTTCCTTTCCTCCATGCTCCACCAAACATTCTGGTGTTCTGTGCTCCATCATCAGAGGCCTGGCAGGCAATTCAAAAAGGAACATCTATAATTTTGTTTAGTTGCTTCCAGAGTCAGACCGTCTTCAGCTGATAGTGCTATCTGTGTTTGGGTTTTATTCAGTTCATATCAGTGCATTTTTTCATGAATAATAAAACATTTATTTTCAAATAATAAAATATTTTTGCAATAATAATACAACTATCCCCTTGCTTGTACATGGAAATTTAGTGTTAACAGTGCTAACTTCTATTGTTGGTCTTACTGTTAGATGTTTATATTTGCTCTTGTTTTTGTTTCTTTGCTCTTCTATTTATTTGATTTTTATGGCTTGAGACAGGACTTGGGTACCGATTTTAACCACAAACTGAAAGGTGTGCTGGTATGACAATAAAAAGTTCCTTGAATATTTGAAGTTCAGTGAGTAAAATACTTTATCATACCAAAAGTAGAAGTACTGTGGTGTAGTACATGCCCAGTATATGGGCTTGGAGTACTAAAACAAAATACAGTCGAATGTTTTAGTCACAACCAGCTGCTGCTGATTTTGCACCAGTTTGATTTCTGGATTGAAAAGGTTTTTTTTAAAACAAAGTACGAATGGCAAGTATTTAAAGATAGTGAATTATTTAGTGAAAAAAAAAATGCAATGCTTTGAAAAACCTCTGCTCAATTGTTGTGTGAAATCTAATTATGTTTGTCTGTTCACATGTGGCCCTGGGTGAAAACCTGGAGGAGCACCAGATAAAAGGCAGTAAAGTTTGGACTTTAGAATTGCGAAGTCGGCCGTAAAAATATACCCGTTCTTTTTTTTTTTTTATGGATAATACTGTAAGATGAAACCTTGAGGTCATTGATACAGTTTTGCATCACCTCCTCATGAGTGGAGTGTGTCTGCTGCAGGGGAAGGAGCTGTAGGCTGGAGTTGGAGGTTTGAGGGGAGCTGCTGCAAGGTCATACTCGATTCCCTCCCTCCTCTTTGTGTCCCCTCTGGTCACTGCTCTTGCATAACTTCTGGCAGGCACATCAGTACGGTGACTCAGTATTTTGTCCCTGGGTGTGTGTTTCTTTTTGTACTTGCAACGGGTGTGTGTGTGTGTGTGTGTGTGTGTGTGTGTGTGTGTGTGTGTGTATATGTGTGTGTATATATATATGTATATATATATATGTGTATATATATATGTGTATATATATATATATGTGTATATATATATGTGTATATATATATGTGTATATATATGTATATATATATGTGTATATATATGTATATATATACATGTATATATATATGTATATATATATATACATGTATACATGTATATATATACATGTATACATGTGTGTGTGTATATATATATATGTGTGTGTGTGTGTGTATATATATATGTGTGTGTGTGTGTGTGTGTGTGTGTGTGTGTGTGTGTATGTATGTATGTATATGTGTGTGTGTGTGTGTGTGCGCGCGCGCCTTTATCTAAAAAAGGTCTGTGTTGCTCCGTGGAGGTCTCTGATGGATCAGTAATGAGGATTCATCCGTACGTCAAGGGGGTTATCATGTTTTAGGGTATACTTATACCTGGGTAATGTTTAGGTCCCTGTGGAAACCAGAGTGTCCTTTAAGCAGCAATCCTGCACCCTGCTATCAGTCCTCCGGCGACACTGTCAAGGATTCGAAACAGAGGAATCACATTTGTTGGGAATGTGCATTCTGTCTAAGGACAAGGAGTGAGTTTTTAAATGTTTATTTGTCCAGTAGCAGGTTTGACTTGGGTACTGTATAAATGCTGAACAGTTGATAGTCATGAAAGTAAACCGTGGCTTCGTTGGACGTCAACTCACGACAACCTAAGATGATTAGGGGGCGGCGTAGCACAGGAGGTAGAGCGATCGTCTTTGGAACCGAACCTCCCTGGTTCGATTCCCCGCTCCTCTGAGTGTGTCGAAGTGTTGTTGAGCAAGACACTGAACCCCTAACTGCTCCCCTGGCGCTGGAAGACGGCAGCCAACTGCTCATGGTTCAGCCATGATGGGTTAAATGCAGAGAACGAATTTCCCCAAGAGGGATTAATAAAGTATACACAATTATTATTATTATTATTATTATTATTATACCAACACTCGATCATTCGATGTTCTCTGCCTGCAGAGAGTGGGCTCCTCTTCCTCATTGTCTTCATCCTCTGCTCCGTTGCCAAGGGAGCAAAGCCATCTCTGGGACACAGCAGTCTGCAGAGACCTTTTTGTCTGTCCAGAGATGTGTGTGAGTCACACCCATATCACTCTGCTGGAGAGGATGAAGGCAGGAGGAGTGGATGGAGGGTAGTAAGGAGGGGGTGGTGGATAAAAATAGAACGAAGAAGAAGAGTTGAAGGTTCTTTGAGGTTCCAAGTTCTCATCTTAGTATTACCTGGGTACAAGTAGAGCGCCACAGTAGAGTATATGGAGCACATGTCGCAGTGTGCTTGTGGTCCCAGTTCTACTCTCTGGATGATGGAGTTGGGTCTCAGAAGATATGCGACATTCCAGCTCAAATCAGATTATATGTGGAGCGTTTGATCTAGAGCTCAATCCCAGCTTGCCCAAAATAACAAGCATCAAAATGTTTTTTAACTGCAGTGGAAGTGGTCCTTTACACACACACACACACACAGCCTAATGCTTTTATTAAATTCCTGCATCTCTGAGGCGGCTGCTTTTATATGTGGTCCCATTCAGGTCTCAGACAGAGGGGTGATTGATTATTGATCCTGTTTTGATTTCTTGTTGCTGTGTGGGTCCGAGCGGGCTTTGACAGTCTGCTGGAAGGGGCAGTTGTTTTCCTGTTTACCTCAAAGAAGAGAACTTGAGGAACTAATGCCATTACAGTCCCTTGAACCACAGGGACGGGTTGTCTGCAGTGCTTCCCACAGAGGCAGTTTGCAGTGGCATGGTGGTGCCCCTAGTGGTGGCAGTTCGAAGTGCGGTTACAAGGAACTGCACTGGCATTCAATTAGATTTATTTGCACGTTTGAACAAATTATTGTACATATTGTAAGTTGTTTGCACATATTTGTATGTTGTGTCATTGTTTGTCTTTTTTTTTGTCTTTTTTTACATTTGGCCTTCAATTTCTTGAAAACTAGTAAACATCTGAGATGCATTTGGATGCAAACCAGCTCAAATGAAACGGCTGGTTAAAGGTCTTGGATGTTATTGACTCTCCAGAATACAAATATTTATTTAAAAATGCATAAGGGTTTACATTTTTAACAATGTAGTGATTATAATTAGAGTTTTATTTTGAATATTTTTTGGGATGCTCTTTGTTCGTGCGTGCGTGCGTGCGTGCGTGCGTGCGTGCGTGCGTGCGTGCGTGCGTGTGTGTGTGTTACCCCCCCAGTGGATGAGCTCGCACTGCTCGTCCATCACTGATCCCAGCAGAAGTGTCTTAAAGAAACACCTTTGGCGGTGTGGAGCTCGCAGCCAAGCACATGATGCCAACAATCCCCGTCTTGTCCGTGCCTCGCGGAGCGTTTATAACTGAGTTAGCACGAGCATGTGGTGATGTCACACACGTTTCAGGACATGGAACCGGCCATGGAGATGTTGGTCACATGAGTGGTAGGCCGCTGAGGCCACGGGGTTGTCTCATATCAGCCCACATTGGTTCTTCAAGTGCTACTGACATCCTGGAGTTTGGAGCTGTCTTAGTTGGTGATCTTTGGTTTCAATGGTGTGTGTGTGTGTGTGTGTGTGTGTGTGTGTGTGTGTGTGTGTGTGTGTGTGTGTGTGTTTGTTTCAGGCCCAGCTGGAGGCCCAACGAGCCACACTGGACTTCCAGAGATCCACGGAGGTTCTCCGGGCAGCCAAGGAGACTATCTCCCTGGCTGAGCAGAGGCTCCTGGAGGAGGACAACCGGCAGTTTGACTCGGCTTGGCAGGAGATGCTGAACCATGCCACGCAGCGGGTAAGGGGACACACACACACTCCTGTGTGTTTTGCACAATGGAGGGTGTGTGACTGCAGTGTGACTTGCTGGGTGCAGGTGATGGAGGCAGAGCACACTAAGTCCAGGAGTGAGCTGGTGCACAAGGACACAGCAGCCAAACACACGGCCGCCATCGGACGCATGAAGCAGCTGGAGAAGAAGCTGAAACGCACCATCAACAAGTCCAAGTAAGCCTGTGGGTCAAGGGTCAGGGGTTAGGGGTGGCGGAGTTTGTCTCCGGACAGCTGATTCCAAGCCCTGGCCCTGTGACCGGGGCTTTTACAGTGGAGGACCTGGTTACACAACGTGTTGTTGCCTTCTGGTTGCGCTGGTTTTTCGCCATGTTTTTGTCTGCTGTGAAGCGGCGCCTGTTTCTACGTTTTTAGTCTTTTGGGACATTTTGGGACAAGTCATTTCCCGCCCACGTGTAACACGTGATCTTAGAATACCTGCCAGGCAGGACCAGGGTTTTGTCCCCTCTGATGACTGGAGTCACACGATGTTCCTCCGCGATCTCCTTGTTCTCTGACGACATTTGAACATGAAAGAAATATCCAGAACATTAAATCAGGCCTTTGATGTCAGGATTTCTTGTTGACATCCAACATTGTTCTTTTGACTTCTCATCTATTTTAGTGTTGGACTCTTTGATTGGCTCAAAGTCACAAAGCTGTTTTTTTTCCCTCACGTCATTAGGCAATAGGACAAAGTATTCTCTGAGGGAAGGACAGACTCAGATCTGTGAAAGTTGTACTTTCAGTCGTGCAATGTAGTTGTGGTCCATAATTGATCATAATTCCCTGGGTTGTCAAGGCGACAGTGTTTGAGCTGCCATCCTCCTGGTTGTACAGCGTTTTCCCGTCTGACCTCATCTGTGTTTCCGCAGGCCGTACTTCGAGATGAAGGCCAAGTTCTACCTGCAGCTGGAGGTGTGTTTCTGTGTGATGTCACTTGTTAAACAGGACTTAACGAAAGGTCTTCTATGTGTTGTGGAAAGCAGTTTATCGTTCTTCATCCTAATACTCGTCTTCTTCCCCTAGAACCTGAAGAAGACCGTGGACGAGCGACAGGCCCGGCTGTCTCAGGCCAAAGGGCAGTACAAGGCGGCGCTGAGGAACCTGGAGACCATCTCCGATGAGATCCACGAGCGGCGTCGCAGCTCTGGCATGGGCCCGCGGGAGAGGGGCGTAGGAGCGGAGGGGGAGAGCGTCTCTGGGGACGGCGGCGTCTCTGGGGACGGCAGCGTCTCCGTGGACGACACTGCTGCCTTCAAGATGGAGGCCGATCAGATTTCCAGTAAGCTAAGACACAACCATCACAAACAGTCTTCAGGATTTTGTCCTATCAGACGTTGTGCTCATGTTCCGTCCCCTCTCCCTTTGCCAGTGGCGTCCGTGTGTTTCGAGGAGGAATCCTGTGGAGGAGAAGCTGGGAGCGTCATGTCGGAGGACGACTCAGAGAGCCGCTCCACCTGCAGCCTGGGTTCCTTCCCTGGCAGCCCCCAGGAGCTGACGTCTCTATGTCCCTTCATGTCCTCCTCGTCCTCTGGCTCTTCCTCCTGCTCGTCCCCCACGCCCTCCTCATCCGGCTCCCGCCCCTGCAGCCTGGACCTCCCCAGCAGCATCTCCCTCTCGGACCTTGGCCTCATGTCTCCCATCCTCGGGCCTCGCAGCGAGTGCAGCGGAGCGTCTTCGCCCGAGTGCGACCTTGAGAGGGGTGGGTGGCCTTTGACCGTCTGGCAGCGCTCATCCGAAGTCAGGAGGTCTGTGAGTATCTTTCCTCCTACACAGGTACTAAAGTGGGGTTCCCGCTCTGCAGGTGAGCAGCAGGCCGACGGGGCCGAGGGGGTCCCTGAGAATGTCCCCGCCACCGCCAACCAGAACTCTGCGTCCAGGAAGAGCTTCAGCCTGGAGGCTCGCTTCAGCTTCCTGAACCTGCGGCGCAAGAACATGGACAGCTTGGGCAAGGCGGTGGTTCTGGTGAAGGGGGTATGACCCACTCACCGCAGTTGCACGGAGCACGGGAAGGAGACCGCCTGCCCTAGGATACGCTCGCTTTACGGTGTACATTTTATGGGACAGCAGTCTGAGGTAATGCCTTTGGGTCGTCCTTTTTCTTTTTTTATGACGTTATTTGTTATGCAGAAGTCTTTGATGAGGATTGGCGGACTGTAGTGTTTGAGGGGGGGTCACCAAATGGACCGGTGGACTTTCAGTACTTCCTCCTCGCGCTGTCGATGTTTCCCGTGTCTTGTCTTTGCTGCAGGTTTCTGAGTAACTGTAACTGCAGCAACATGTTAATGTAGAGTAAAGAAAAGTCATTGGTGATTGTCTGAGTTTGGAGTACTTCTCTCAGAGGCGGCGTGCACTTTGCATTACACCACACATGTCTCTGATGGATAGGACACAAACTACAGCAATGAAACGCCAAATATCACAGTAAGTAACGTAAAAACAAAATGATAATCAAAATGGTTTACCTAAAAATGAAGAAGAAAAAAAGGATGTTCTAAAACAGTCGGTCAGATAAGAAAAACAAGGGAACAAAGAGTATGCGTTGTTGTCTTTGGACAACGTGGAGAACCTAACAAGCACCCAGAAGGTTTCAGAACTTCCTCGGCCATGTAACCCAGCTAATCACTTGATTACTTTTGTCCAAGATTTGCTCCCAAGTTCAGTGCTGAGATTGCTCGGCATCCTCCTTCCTGACAGCAGTGCTACAACAGCTGCACAGTGCTCAAAAAAACTACAATACCCACAACCCCAGAGGGCGGGAGCACTTCAAGGAGGATGTAGTCAAGTGAAGTTACCAGTAAGTGGTAGACTGACGGTGCCTTACTTGACACTCAAGGACAGCATACACACTCACTGGAAGTGAAGCACTGGTGTGACATTAGAAAGCATAAGGCTTGCGGCTTTGTGGAGGAGCATCTCTGAACTGTCAACGATGGATTGTATGTGAATATTGAACATTTGCACTCCTTTAACTTGCACATCCAATACCGCACCATTATGCCTATTATTTATTGTTTTGTCTTTTCTAGCTTGCCTTTTTCTCTTCTTCTAACACCCTATCAAAGTATCTGGCTTCAATTTGGACAGCAGAGTAAGCATTTCATGGTAAAGGAAACACCTTTCCTGACTGTAAGCAAGACAATAAACACTGAATCTTGAGGTTAGTCGAAAAGCTTACAATGGTAAATCAGGCTCTTGGCTTTGTCTAGGAGCCGAACTGTCAGGAAGCGACAAATCTGATTGATGGCTGATTCACTCAAGTATTCCAGTTAAAATCATGAAACATCTTGCAATGTTAGCGTTAGCTGGTCAATAATGCAAGATCTTTTCACTTATTAGCTCATAAATGGAACTGACACCTGTGCTCGCCCCTTGATTAACAAAAAAACGAACCAGTCTTTTTTTTTTTTTTTTTTCCCCACTTCCGTGACGGCGCAGGAACCAAAGGTGTATCCAGACCGTTGGGTTGTGGGTTCTGCAGTTTAAGTACTGTATGGGCCTTGCATCACCACTACCTGAGTGGAGGGCGCTGAACAACTATCAAACCACGTTGGTAAAACGAGTGTACATAAACCCATGTGAGGAGCAGAGGTTTGATGGTGTCATGGAGAAAACAGTGTTCAGAAAGATTCAGCTCGATCAAGGTCGAAGGTAGATTGGAGTAAGAAAGTGAGTGACATGTATTCTGCCTTTTTGCGCTGGAACCAGTGAGTCACCATCTTGTCCACCAAAATCTAAAGTCAAGGGCAATGGGAAAGCATCACCATGGCAAGAGTGTTTCTTCCTGCAACACGTGGCTACTATCAACCAACGACTGTTTCATTCTAAAAATTGAGATCACCCATCCAATTTATCCTAATATCAAAGTACATGTGAATCGCTGACTGACTTATACTAACAAGGTCGCGCCTGGCAACACCACCTGATTCAGTGGCAATCATTCATTGATTATCAGAGTTCTGACTGAGATCCCGCCCTTTGCAGTTCCACATGCGGTTCAGACCGCAGCATTTTAACGATGGCAGCTTCCTCCATACCGCATTGTTTGCATGCTAAGCCCCGTCACATCTGGCTTGTGAAGGGGAAAACCAGACAGACTTCCTGGATCCCAAGCGCTGATCGTCCGCATCTGCGGCAAACCGGTGCCATGAGTGTCGACGCAATCACAGAACTCCGCCTCCATCAGATTTTATTTCCATTAACCCGAACACTGCGTGACGGTCAAGATTAGAGTCCTGCAGGACTGTCCAACATGGCCAACGGCCACAGGAGCCTCCGCCGCTCCCAGTGTCTCACTCGTCCACGCGACTTCCATGTGGTTGCGGAGGGAACAACCGATACTTCCAACTCGCGCAGGTCCAAACAAGGGGGGGGGGGGGCAAATCACCCGACCTCCATCTTCACTGCAGCTGTGACACTCTGAGGGGATGGGTGCTGGCGAAGTCCAGGAAGAAGGGTCCTTCCTGTTTGGGCAGGAAGGTGGTTGGGGTGACGTTGTAGGTGCCGGCGGGGACGAGCTCCACCTCCATGTAGCAGAAGCCGCACCTGCGGGACGGGGAGACGGAGGGGGTCAACGGTTTCCACGGCAACCCATCCTCTATCCAGTAAGCATTTTTTTTCTGCTTGGCCCCTGCGATCCGACCTGTAATCTCCGCTGCTCTTCTTCTGGAAGGCCGACGGTCCGGGATCTCCCAGCGTCGACACCATCACCATCTCGAATCCCACGCTGTACTGCCTGTGGTGGGGAGGAGGTCACTGATAAGAACTTCAGAGCAACATCCCTTAATAATCTCAATCAGAACATCACTGAGGACGCCACCTGGATCCTCGCAGCTCCACCAGCAGCGGGCCCGGCCGCTCCACCTGCACCTGGTAGGTGGGGTTGTGTCTGTACGAGTCCTTGTAGTTGGCGCAGCCCCCCGCCGACACCCCCTTCCACTGGCCGTTAATCTGAGTGGGAACCCCAGATGTTCTCTCAGTGCACACACACACACCACCTGGTGACCACCAGAGCTGAAAACCTACCCTCTTGGTGTGTGTGAAGGGGTTGGGGATCTTGGAGAAGGAGAACTTGCATCCGGAGTAAACCTGCAGATGGGGGACGTCGTAAAATTTCTTTGATGTATTTAATTTTGGCCAAAAAATAATTAGGTGGGTGGTTTGGGGGGGGTCTCACCCTCAGGGTGTAGTTGATGGTGTTCTGCTTCTCATACTGAGACACCACCAGGGTGAAGGTGTGCGTTCCGCTGCTTGTCAGCCTCATCTTGGTCAGGTAGTGGGGACTGTTGATGCGGATGCCGTCGATGTAGGGCGGGGGGTCGGCTGTGGAGGGGGGTGGGGGGACAACAACTACCTGTCGGGACGTTCGGGCCAATCAGATCGCCCGTAACACACCTGCTGAGGGTCTGGGCTCACCTAGGTAGTAGACCTTCTTCCC
>CAAKHD010002660.1:0-12094 GCA_901007705.1 Fistularia tabacaria | reverse complement strand
GGGGGGGGGGGGGGGGGGGGGGGGGGGGGGGGGGGGGGGGGGGGGGGGGGGGGGACAACAACTACCTGTCGGGACGTTCGGGCCAATCAGATCGCCCGTAACACACCTGCTGAGGGTCTGGGCTCACCTGGGTAGTAGACCTTCTTCCCGTCCGTCTTATATACCACCAGCGTAATGAACTCCCTGTTTTGCGCAAAATCCTCCTGGATGAGACAAGGAACACGCTCCGATGAATCGCACGCAGTAATCACGGCGCCCGGTCACTGCGGCGACGCCTCACCTTGTCAGTGATGTGTCTGGTGAGCAGCACCCACACAGCAGTGCCCCCCGCTGGACACTGCACCTCCAGCTTGTACTGCGGGTTGTTGGCCAGGCTGTAGACGTCCTTCACCGGGCCCTGCTTCCCATCCCAGCTACTGCACGGCGGACACACACACACACACACACACACACACACACACACACACACACACACACACACACACACACACACACACACACAATTCTGATTACTCTATTGCTTCCAGGTGAGGAGCTGCCAGTTGATCCACGGCAGCGACAGATGTTCAGTCGCGCGATTCGATTGGCAGGCAGGGCCCCACCTGTGGATACAGGTGGACTCCTTGAAGAGGGCAGGGTTCCAGCTCAGGTAGATAACATCATAGTACTGGCACAGGTCCTCCCAGGAGATCCAGAAGACACCTGCCGGGAGAAGAGACTCCATCTTTACTCTGCTCTTTGTTGGTGTGACACCCCCTCCCCCAGACCAGGAAGATCTTCTTCGCACCGTTGTCGAACTTCTGCGCCGTCTTGGGGTCAAAATTGAGGTACTTGAGGAGCTCCGGGGTCCAGTTCTTCTCGTCCCGCTCGCTATAGCGCCCTTTCCAGCGCAGGTGACTCCATGGGTTCTTCAGCTGCAGGAACCGCATGTTCTAGAGGAGAGAGAGCCCCTCCAGCAGGTTTATTTCCAGCATCCCTCAGCCTGACATCCCAACCTGAGAAGCAAAGACCAGCTCACCTTGTAGTCCCGGATATCCAGGACGGCGTAGGCGTGGGTTGGGACCAAGCCCCACCTCTCCCCCTCCTCCTCCGTCATCACGCCCGTTGCCGTGGTGATGAGGACGTCGCCCCGGTGGAACCTGGGGAGGAACATCAGTGGACTTGGTTGGGTTCGAAACAGATGTACTGATCTTCTGCTTGGTTCATCACTCTGCTCCACTTAGCTTAGCATCACTCACTGTAGCCTATGGGAAGTGTTAGCGACCCTGACGTGTGTGTGTGTGTGTGTGTGTGTGTGTGTGTGTTTTGACCTCTGGAAGAGCATGCGGAAGGTATCATCCTTGCTGAAAGACTGATTGTCAGAGTGCATGGCGATGCGTTCAGGGATCCACCCGGTGAGCGCGTGAAGGTCGATGTTCTGTGGAACACAGATGTTTTACGGAAGCAGATGAAGGAGGAGGGACAGACTGGTCTGGACACTGAACGATAACTCCTCCTCCAGGTGGTCCAGTAGGACATACCGAGTTGGAACCGGGGAAGTCGTAGCCTCCCATGACCTTCATGTAGGCCTTCTCTATCAGGGACACCCACAGCTCGTTCCTGTTGCTTGAGTAGGAGCACAGCAGCTCCCCGCTGTGGTCCACTGGCAGAAAGTCATCAATGATCACCTGCGCACACACACACACACACACACACACTCACACTCAGGTGTGTGACCCAAACTGAGAACCCATCTGCGTTCTGTGAGACATCCCATAAACACATCCGTGTCAGTTTACCGCTGTAACCTAGCAACACACCACCGTCTGCTGCCTTCATGGCGTCAGTGAAGCTTCGCTGAACCGAACCTCAGCACCTGAACAGCATCCAGTTATCTTCTCGCAGGAGGTCAGTGTGGTGGAACCTTGCGGAGATCGGAAAACGCCGTACCTTCCTGGGGACACCGTTGACATGAAGCTTGACCATGTACTTCCCGCAGGGGTTGTACTCCGGCTGCCCCCGTCGGTTTTGGGGGTAGATGATGCTGGAACACAGAGAAGACCGAGGTTGGACCTGCAGATAACAGCCCTCCAGCGGTGGTCTGAAGAAGCGACAGGTACCTGGTGATGAGCTTCTTGTTGTAGCGCCTCTCATAGGCAGCACTGATGGCCAGTGACGCCACAAAGGAACAGTCGGACACCACCGTCTGCACGCAGACACACACACACAGCGTGAGGTGACATTCAGGAGGTCCAGATCCACGGCCTGGTGTTGGGTGGTCGGACCTGCTTGATGCTGAAGCTGGACACAGACATGATCATGGTGGGGTTGGTGCAGATGTCGTCGGGCCGAACCCAGCGGGAGAAGACTGCCTTCTGCTTGGGCGACAGAGCCAGCTTCCCAGATCTGTCCCTGGTGGGAGGAGCAAAACCCTGAACCACAGACTGACCAGGACCAGAACCATGACCAGGACAGGAGCAGGTCTGACTCACGAGAAGGGGACGGGGAAGGCGAAGCGCTCTTTCAGGTCCACACTCATGAAGGGCACATAGGCAATGGAGTTGATCGTAGATGTACTCCTGAGGGTGGAGCAGAGGTTCAGAACGTTCTGAGGAACATCCTGTGGAAGGAACCCGACCGGTCTGCTCACCTGAGCACCTCGATCTCCTCAGGGGTGTAGCGCTGACCCTGGGGCTCGGTGGACTGTACCGCCCGCACCGGCTGCGGGCGGTCATGGAGGCTGAAGTCCGGCCCGAGGGGGAAGAACTGCCGGACCGGCCCAACAGAGCCGCCGCCGGCTTTGGCTCCTGACGGTCCGGCCCGGTCCTGAGCGGGTTTGGACTGGGAGTCTCTCAGACCTTCAGCCCTGCGGGGACAGGGAGGAGGACATCAGAACCAGGGACACGACGTGAAAGGAGAGGAGCGAGCCAGGAGGTGAAGGAGCACCTGTCTAAAGCCTGACGAGCCAGCTGCTTCAGCTTGGTCTGCAGTGCCTGGTCTGACGTCTCGCTGGACTGGAGGAGCAAATGAAAGCAGTGAGGGACAGATGGACGGACAGACAGGTCCAGGTCCAGGTCCCTACCGTCCTGATGCACAGCTCCACAGCCTGAGTGTAGAGTTCCACGGCTTCATTGTGGTTCTCCTTCTCATCCTCCTCGAAGGCCTGGGTCACCAGGAAGTGGGCCCGCTCCAGGTCCACCTGCTGCCGCGACTTCAGTGGGTCAGTCTTCTGACCCCCCACTGGGGTCAGGGGTCACAGGGAGAGGGCCGGTCAGGATACCCGACAATACCGTTCACACACACACACACTTTTAGTTAGAAATTCCTCCTCCTGTCCTTTAGCGTTCACACCAACGTCATCAAATGTTTTTTGCAGGAAGTATTTTAGTCAGAGGTGACGTACACACACACACACACAGCGCTGCACCGTGACCACAGTCATGGAAACCATGATCAGACGGAAGCTGAGAAGGCGTTTCAGTGGGCAGAGAGCTCCTCTGCTCTCCAGCAGGACTTTCTAACCTCAAACTGAGCTCTTCCCATACGTTCATACTCCCCGAGGAGACCTTTGAGCTGCGAACGATCGCGTCTCCTGGTAAGAACCAGGAGGATCTGTGAGGACTCACGGGCGTGGTGGAGAGCCTGGACCCGGTCCAAGTACTCATTGACCTTGTCCTGGATCCCCTCAAGCTTGGATCCTGCCATGCCAGCATAGATGAGGGCCTGGGCCGCCTCCTGCATGAGACAACCACAAACTGCGGTGATCAATGATACATATTTACATCAGCGCCAGGAAGCCTGACAAGGAGATGAATCCGAGGACTTTTTGAACATCTGAATAAAACGGCTACTGTAATCTTACTCTCACTGTGCAAATACCTGAACCGGAAGTCTACATTTGGAGATGAAACTCCTCTGCAACTTTTACCACCCATCTCCCCCCGAAAAAACGAGGAAGTTGACGTCGCACCGCCTCTCCAGGTCTATCTCCTGCTTGCTGGAAACAAGTTGCCTTCAGATTGTTGCTCCTGACCTTTGAAGAGGAGGAAGAGGAGGCTCTCCTGCCCCCCTCCTCCCTCTCGAGGATTGACAGCTCGCCCAGTTATCAAAGTGAAAGTTAAGGAAGGTGGAGAGCAGAGAGGTGGAGAGGCCTCGGACTAACCTTATAATAAAACACGGCCTCGTCGTATTTTCCATTCTGGTCGTAGGCGACAGCCGTCTGGGCGAACTTCACGGCGTCGAGCTCCAGAGCCGCGCTGTCCATGCTGAGCTAGCCGTTAGCTAGCCGCGACTCGCCGAATCCACGGGAGTCCACGCCTCCGCTTTAACACGCAGGGCCGTTTCCCCGGTCAGCTCGGCCGTGACATGGCGACGACAGCCTCTCCTCTCCTCTCCTCTCCTCCCCCAGCCCCCACGACGGTCCGCGCTCCCGTGGCGTGTGGACGTCAAGGTTCTCCCTTTGGACGGACGCCCGCTGAACTGGACGACACCAAAACAACCATGTTATTTCCGGGATTTCACTTCGCGCAGGCGCAGTAGGGAGCGCAGCCTTCACCGCATGGCGCGTTCACTTGCCGTCAGACAACTGACAACGCCCGGAATTTCCAGCTTTGGTTTCTAAAAAGAGGGGAAAAGATGACTGGACGTAGCAAAGTTTCTAAGCTTCAAAGTTTTCCGTGACAAAGCTTCTTTGTGTCCGGTGATGCAGAAAGAGGCGAGGCAAGCGGATCACAACACCACTGCTGCTATCAATTCCATAAATTTTTATTTTATTGTGTACACACTGTGGAGGTGAGATGTTGATGTTTGTATCAATATCAGCTGTCAGCGTAACGCATTTTCACGCGTGTCACGTGGGCGGGTGGGCTCAAGGAGCAGTGATTGAATGGGGATTTTATCCACCTGTGGACCGCGGCGGCCGCACGGAGAGGAGGGGGAATAAGGAGAGAGGATTTTTTTTGGTCGAAACAGGGATTGGTTTTATAGTTTTGTGCAAAAAGTTTGCAGAGCAAACGCCAGGCACAGGCTGCAACGCGGACTTCACACCGGTAGGCCAGTATCACGCTGTGAACGGTGGATTGAACGCGCTGCTTGTTTGCGAGAGTCCGCTGAGACTCGCTGTCCTGCCCTTAGAATGATTATCTGTGGTGTTTTCCAATGCTTACGGATTTGAAACGAATGATAGTTGGGAAAAACTAAAGCTTCGAAAGGCAGTATGAGTGTTAAACAATGGGTCTGAAACGGTGGATGCTAAACGAAAGGTCACACTTACTGCAAAAGCACTGGCAAATAAAGTTGAAAATGTGCATAAGGAACATAAAAACACACGTGAATCGAATAAAAGGCTTAATTCCTGCAATGAAGGAACTCATGAAGCAAAATGGAAATGCACAAGTGTTGAAATCCCGGTTGCAAACTCTCACTCAGCTCCACTGAGTAGTGATTATGAAGGTGATACAGAATGGCTGCTTCTCAAGTATTGAAAATTCCAGCAGTGCAGTCAATAATGACACCATTCAATGGTTGGATGCAAAGGAACCTGTTCCCAGTCCCTCTGCGAGGGGACGCTGCCGAAAAGGCAAGGGATGCTATAGCCGTGGAGCTAATGTATAAAAGCGGCGACAGGTCAAACTACAAAAAGCCTCAGTATGTTAATTGCCAGGCTAAGGCACAGTGTTTGCAACAGATGAAGGCAGCAACTCTGCAGCCCACCTACAGCGAGTGCCCTGAGAATGAGGTGAGGGGCCATTCATTTGGTAAGAAGGGGCGTCAACGTTTGAGGAGGTCTGCCAAAACGGTGAATGAAGTTGAAGAGGAGGACAACAAACAATTCCTTGCCAGCATATCTGCAGAGGCAGGTAACCTATGGATGGTCGACGTAGACAGTTCAAGATGGACACCGAAGCTGATGACACGGTTAGACTCCAAACCATGTTCAACGAGTTCTGCAGGGGAAGAGATCCACCTGCTCTCCAGGAGACATGAAAATCCCTAATGGGACTAGGGGGATGTTCACTGGACGTTGAGGGTGTTGCTGGGCTGTCACTCCAGAGAGGTGGAGAAGAGATGAGAGAGGACATGTAGGGCACAAAGTGCAGTACATTTTTGGAATGGAAATGCCTGCTTATATACTGACAACAATAAAGAAAGAAGCTACTTTACAAGCATCCAAGGGATGGATGGAGGACAGCTGCTTGTGAAATACAGGAGAGGTGTAACCAAACGATATAGTTTGTTTCATTGAAAAGCAAGTAAGGATTCTAACAGACCCAGTATTTTGGAATGTTCTAGATGCCTCACCAGCTTTAAACAGAGGCATGAATTGAACCAGCTTGGAACCTAGATCTAGGCCAAGAGGAAGTAGTTTTGCCACAACTGTGACTGCTGTCGAGAATAATAATACTGAAACAAAGCAAAGGATACCAGAAAGGATCTATCAGTCAGGCTCGCAGGCGGCGGAGAGATCATCAACAAGATGGGGAAGCACGGAGGGCTAGGAACTAAGCTAAGGTTGACACCGCACCAGCTCTCTCTGTCCTTTCAGCACTTTCCTCGTCAATTTACGGTCCCTGGTGAATGAGGTTGAGATGACATTGAACTACCTTACCAACAGTAAAAGACTTTAAAAGTAAACAGTAAAAGACTTAATTTTATTAAAAAATAAATTGATTGATTAACCACCATGCAATGTTTTCACCTCAATGTGCAGAGCCTTTACTATTTCACTCCAAGAATCAGAATCAGACAAACTTTGTTTTTCCCCGAGGGGCAATTGGAGCGCACAAGGGGTAGCATGCTAACCTAGAGGAGATGAACATCTATGAATGTATAAGATAAAGGTAAAATAAAGTGAAGTAACTCCAGCATCAATAAGACGCCTTGAATAAAATGTATTATTCTTACTTTTCCTTCTCCACTCGTTGGTGATACGTTGGAGAGTTGACATCATACAAGCTGGGCTCCACCATCTGCTCCTCTTTCTGGACACTCCACTCTGATCAGACGTTCTTCATCGTTTCAGTTCATCCAGACGGCAAAGAAATACAGTCTCTGCCACTGATGCCACTTTGCCGTTTGTTTGTCTCAAAGGTTTCCTTTTTCCAGTATTGTTGGAGCGCATCTATTGGTTGTTGATTCAGTCTTTATGGTGATGTAATGTTACGACTTGCGATAATATCAAACATGTTTTAGAAGACTTAAGACTACCTGCTCACACTTCGTGACCGAGATGATGGGAGTGTGCTGTAACTCCGCTAGATTTTCTTCCGACTCCCAGTTTTAAGTCTGCAACTGCAAAAATTGCAAGGAACAAGCCCAAGTTTAGCCTCTGGGTGACTGTCTTATGTTTGCAGTCACTACATACTGTTACGATTTCAATTTTTATGTGCCTCTTTTATATGCGTGCCTCTAGCCATAGGTCTCTACAAAACTTTGTTTGCTCACATTGTGACACTAAAAAGTCTTGTCTTAAAGGTGAGTACCCGGGAGCTGCTCCTCTGGACCGCCATCATGACCTCCATCCCTTGGGACAAGTAGAAGTCTCTGGGCCGCGGTGTCTGTATAACCCCTGCTCTGTAGCCTCGCTGTCTCTTTCTTCGCATTAGGGGGAGCAAAGGTACAACTTCTGGGGTCTAACCTGAGTGAACATTTGAATAGGTACAGCTCAAATTCTGTAGGTGTGGTCTTGGCGGAGGATCTTTCTGGGTGGTTCGCAAATGAACCTGGTGTGTGGGAGGAGATCTCTCTTGGGATGGATCCCAGCACACCGTTGTTTGTTGGTAAAAGGTTGCGCCTGAGGCCCCCCTCCTCTGTTCAGAAACCGTTTTTCCATTTGCACAAAGATGGTCTCTTTGACTCCTCTCTCAAACCATTTGTCCTCTCTGGCCCGAATGCAGTACAGAGCTTGTTTTGTCTCCCCAATTTAGATGTGATCACAATCCTCATTGCAGGTGACAGCAGACACAAATTTTCCGTCTTATGCCCGGGTGTCCTGTCCTTTGGCTGCACCCATCTCGAAATGACAAAAAGATCAAATCTCTGATTGTCGATAGAGTATTTATTAGCTCCTAATTATTTACAGAGTAACAGCGGAGGGAGGCTGTGGCCAGAGGCAGGAGTACAGACCCAGTACTCCATCCGGTTTGAAGGAACATTTTTGTTCCTGTTAAATCCACCTGCTCCCACTCAGTCCGGCTTCTCATGAGTGGAAGGCAGGAGGCATGTCTGATGAATGCCATCTACATCTACAATGTCTTTTCTTCATCTCTTTAAAGCACCGTCGTCTTTTGAGAACCATACAATGTGTGGTTTTTGTACAATCAGTCTGAAGTCGCCCTCAAGTCGAGGTCTGCTGGTGTGTTATATTCTAGCCTCCGCAGTTCAACAGCTAAATAGAAAACAAAATAACTTTCAAAACAGTCTCTCTTCAGTTCTGTGAAATTACTTCATCGGTTTATAGTGTCAGAAACCCGGTTGCATCTTGACACCTTCCCTTCCTGTAAGGCAGACCTGGGCATCTTACAGCCCGCGGGCCACATCCGGTCCTTTGTGTGTCCCTGTCCGGCCCGCGTGAGGCCAATCATAAATTACAAAATAAATTTTTAAAGTATCTATGAGTTTGCAATACAACGGTGCTGCTTTTGTTTTGAAAAGCGTTATTTGTATTACTTCCGTGTAGACGTATGCGCATGCATGATTGTGAGTGAAGGTGAACAGCGGCAATCACAAATTACAAAATAAAATTCAAAAAACATCTATGTCGTGCTTGCAATAAAACTGTGCTGCTTTTATTTTGAAAAGTGTTATTTATGGATGTATGTCCGTGCGTAACCTGTGAGTGAGGGTGACAGCGACAAGTGATGCCCGGTTACCCCCGAGATGTCCTCTCACGCTTAAAAAAGAAAAGTTGATGACAAATGCCGTGTTTTCAACAAGACATGGACTTCTATAAACTTGTTAAGTTGTTTGTTGTTTTTCCTTGTTTGTGGAACAAAGTTAAAGTGTGAACAAGTTAAAAATAAATTGCAGCGATTCAATGATTGTTTTTGTTTTCTTATTTCAATTTCACATAGCCCAATATAAACATTTAAGGATTAAGAGTTTAAATAAAACCATCAAAAGCAATCTTATAAAGTTAGGTTAAATGAAATTATTGTTATTATTTATCTTACGGTAAATCAAAAATAATGAGCAAAGTTTAATTGAAATTGTCGATGTGGCCCTCCAGCAGTGCTCAGGTTGCTCATGCAGCTCCCGGTAAAAATTAATTGCCCAACCCTGCTGTAAGGTGAAGATATCAGGCCCAGATCTGGTGACTTGGGTGACACCGGTCAGCAGGGCTTTTGCTGTTTGTCTAAATCCTCCCAGTTCGCGTTGTTCGGCGTGTTTGTATTTGTCCAGGATGAGTGGATTTTTCCCTCGGGCTGAACTGACTTGGTGTCAGTGCTGCCGTCCAGCCTAAGCAGGATGCCTTTCAACATGGACATGACTGTCCTGTACCTGATGAAACATCTTCCGGGTAAAATTTCAACAGCCTGCAATTTCCTTCAACAAATCTGAAGCAGAACTGGCAGGTGCTGATGAAGAAACGTGTTGGCAAAAGGTGTATCATTTCATCCTCAGACTCAGTTTGTCATTTCTAAGACTTGATCAGAAGGCACGCCATGACGAATCAGCAGACGGGCACATTTAGAAACTCAGGTGCTTGTTTTTCAGGAGGTAATATACTTGATCCTATTCAAAATTCACATCTGTCCGCACTAAAGTCAGATGGCATCGATTTTGTGCTGTTATTGTTTTTTTCAGGTAACGTGTGACTTGCATTCATTAGACTTTTCCTTTGCGGACGTCAAAGCGCTAACGGCCATCTGCTCTGTTTCAGATGAACTGGATTGTCAAGAATATGTTAATTCTCCTCAGACTGAAGTGAATCAAACCCCAGAGCGTTCAGGTACAGAAATAAAACCATTTCCAAATGATTCCTACAGACGTATTTTAACATGTCCTCCAGCCTGACGTGGGCTGGGACAACTGATCACATTCATATCACACTTCTTAAGCTTTTTTCATTTGTTGAAATACTGGTGAAAACTTCTTTTCCTTTGGGCTGCTCCCTTCAAGGGTCGACACAGCGAAGTCACCTCCTCCATCTAACCCCCTTCTCTGTATCCTCTTCTCTCACACCAGCTAACTTCCTGTCCTCTTTCTCTACCTCCACAGTTCTTCTCTCTGGTCTTCTTCTAGACCACCTGCTCGGCAGCTCCAGCCCCAACATCTTTCTGCCAATATATTCACCATCCCTCCCCTGTACATGACCCAACCATCTCAGTTCTGGCTTTCTTCCCAAACCAGACCTCATCTATGGTCTCACCACTGTTTTGTACCCCTTTCCTTTCATTCTGGCTGATATTCTCCAATCACACATCACTCTTGTTACTTTTCTCCACCAGTTCCAAAATGCTTGAAGCCGTTTCTTCACCTCTTTTCCACACTCTTCATTGCTCTGGACTGTTGATCCTAAGTACTTAAAATCTTGCACCTCCTTCATCTCCACCCCCTATGGCTTCACCTTTCTACTTTGGTCCCTCTCATTTGTGCAAATTTATTCTGTCCTCTCCTTCCCAGAGTATACCTGCACCTGTTCCCTGCTCTCCCTTCAGATCACAATGCCCGCTTGAAACATCACGGTCCATGGAGCTTCCTGTCTAACCTCATCTGTCCGCCTGTCCATCACCACTGCAAACAACAAGGGGCTCAGAAATTACCCCTGATGTAGTCCCATCCCCACATTGAACCTATCTGTCACACCTACAGCACACCTCACCACTGTCTCACATCTCGCATACATGTCCTGTACCTGTCTAACATACTTCTCTGCCACTCTGAAATACTTGTGAAAACTCTTCATCAAAATTCAAGTTTAAATGGACTTGTCTATTTTCTGATATGCAGGTGGTCTTCACACATTTTTTCATCCACATTTTGCGGTCTGACCCGCACACCGCTCAAACCACACCGTAGAAAAGCTTTTCCCTCTTTGCTTTCTGTCCATGCTCCCATTTCACTGGTGGAAATGGACCAGAATCATCTTCTCGAATCAATCGTGATTTTACTATTTATGTCAGTTTGCTAAGCGGCAGCTCAGTATTTAATAACTTTTGAAGATGCCACTGCCCCAATTCGGCAGTTTTTCTTTTGTTCTGCAGAGAAGAAGCCTGTAGCTGTTCCTTGGTCTTACCTAAAGGCGGCAGTGATTTGGGGGATCCTGCTGGTGATCATGGGCCTCCGTGCTTACTGTGAGTAGACAAAACACCTACCTGTCTCTGCCAGTGATTCCTCCACCAGGAGCTGGCTGTTCTCCAATCCGTGTCCAGGAGGAGGCAGACTGGAAATCCTGCTTCAGAGGGATGACCTCATGCTGCACTTTCACCCGCTGTGTGTCCTGCAGACACTGCGGTCCTTTATGGAAAGGTCACCAAGCTGATGACAGAGCAGAAAGAGCTGAGGGACCAAATCCAGCAGATGAGCAAGGGCTCCAGTGACAGCAAGCTCAACATCAGCCGAGCTCAGTGGACCATCAATGCCTACTGTTCCAGATCACCTTATGGTTGGTTAATGTCCCTTGAATTCAGCTGATATAGAACCAGTCATAGCCATGGAGATATTCAGTTTGTGATTTGGTTGATCTATTACTCCAGGAAGAGAATGTCAACCATGTGAGGTGGGCTGGATTCATTACCACTCCAACTGCTTTCGACTGAGTCCATTAGGCCAGCATCCTCTGAGAACCTGGGAGGAAGCTCGTGAAGACTGCCAAGGAATGATGTCGGACCTGCTTGTTGAAAAGGACAGCTTCCATTTGGTAATCGGACAGCGTGGGAATCTGAAATCATCACTTTGTGGGTGTTTGTGAAAATCGTGTTGTTAAAACTGTTGTCAACTGTGTTCCAGTCATATGACAAGAGCTCTGATGGGTCCTGGATCGGCCTGAGGGTTGAGGATGGCAGATGGAAATGGGTCAATGGAAAGAATCTGATCAAAAAGTGAGAATCTGAACATTTCATGATGCTAAAATGTGCCGGTCCTGGTCTAATCGGTGTTTCCCCTCACAGGTTGG